>APFE030200953.1:10193-20715 GCA_000404065.3 Pinus taeda | reverse complement strand
TCTTCGTGTTTCCCTTCTTGATGTAGTCGCCTTAGCTTTGATACCATGTTGAGAAATCTAGGGGGCAACAAGTGTAGGTGATTTCTCTTACTTTGATAACTGCTTGTGATGTATTTTTACTTGATTAACTTCTTCTTTCCTTTATTATTATTAGTGTTCTCTATCATCAAACAACTACCAAATCATAAAGAACAATGAGACAATAGGACACAAGATATAGGTGATCAGCCAAGGTGAAACTCCAACTAAGAGGACAACCCACCATAATCCTTCTCTTCTTATAGAACTTCCATTGATGAATTCCAAGACCTATGACCCTTGATCAAGTCATCCTTCCTTCTTGATGAGATTTTCTTCCACAACTTCTATTACTTCAACCTTCCAACCACTTTTTCAGTAACTTTGACCCCAGCAACAATTTCTGCAACTTCGACCTAAAAGCTTCAACAACTTCGATCTAGTAGCTTCACAAATTCGATCTAGAGACAACTTCACAACTTCGATCTAGAGGCAACTCCACAGCTTCAACCTTGCAACTTCACAACTTCGACCTTGCACCTTCACAACTTCGACCTTGCACCTTCACAACTTCGAATTTGCAGCTTCACAACTTTGACCTTGCAGCTTCACAACTTCGACCTTGCAGCTTCACAACTTCAATGCAACTTTACAGCTTCGATGCAACTTCAGAATTTCATCTAGCCCATAATAAATAGAAACCCTAATGAGAGAAAGAGAGAGAGAGAGAGGGGCCCAAAAACTTCGATCTTGGTCTTCTTCTTCATCCTTTTCTAGCTTCTATCATAAGGAGATCAAAATTCCTTGAGTGAGTGTGTAAATGAGGTCTAACTCCTTATTTATAGGCTTATGAGGGGTACAAATTGCTATCTTGGGGCCTACTTGTCCCTTCATGTAGGTTGACTTGATCTTTGTGCCATGATGAGGTCTTGGAGGGTCTTTTGACTCTATTTTGACTCAATAAATTTTTCTTTGCAATATGTAACATGCCCAAATGGGTCTTCAATTGACTTTATGACAAACCTAGAAGCACTCAATGGGAGCTTGACCTAAAAATAAATCTCCCTTGAGCATGATACCCATGCCTCAAGAATACAAATAATAAATTTATTTTTCTCTTTTCATTAAATACATAAAATCACGATTACATATGCCATAATGAAGACCGAACCTAGTTACATATTTCAACAAAAAGTCCAACAACAAAAAACTTGAGCTAGTCAAACTGCTCCCTTGACCTCCTTTTTGCGAGCACCCATTCTTTTGCCCTTCTAACAGTCCTCAAATTCCTTATCAAGTGACTTTACTTAAGGCGAAGAGCAAAACACTACAACTCTCCCAAAACTATTCATTTGGCTGCCTGAAATATTGTCCTAAACTAGGACACCAATCGCGCACTTTTCCTCCTTATAGACATCGAATTCTACTCTACAAAACCCTTGGATATAAGAGAGACTTTTTCTAAATAACTCAGCCCTAACTAGGGCAACTTGAAGCAAATCCAACCTACGGACAAATCACTCCTCCAACCTTTCATTTCTTCACTCCTACTGTAGATGAATGCAACCTAACCTTAGCTGCCAAGTAGGCTACTCAACCCTCCAATATTCATAATTCCGTCCACCTGCGATACTTTAGAAATATTGTCCTGTTAGAGAGAGCTTGCTTCTGTTTCATGTTCAGATTTCGTCCTCATAAGTCTTGGCCTAGTCTCCTTGTACGCGTTGTCTTTACCTGCATAACCACAACCCAAAAGAGTCCCAAAACCAACCCTAATCAGACTTGATCCTTTCTCCTTCTTGGTTGTGGACTCATCCTCCTATTTCAGTCTTCACATGAGGAATAAGTGTCTTGATTTGGTGAGGAATGAGAATCCTCCTTAGTGCTATTTATATCATTCCTTAGGGTGATGTGTAACCTTCTTAAAATGTCTCCTTAATTCAAGGCCGACTTGAAACTTAAGACAAGTTGACCCACATAATCAAATAAAAATTATTTTCTCTTAATCCACTAGGCTTCTCTTGGTGCTAGAAGCATCCCTTGTTCCTTTAAGGGTGCCCTACAATCTCCAAGTGCCAAGTGTTGTAATCCATACAATATTTCACACTCAGAAGCTTGGGTGCAAATCCCACACGCTTGGGTTTAGCCCACAAGTGACTTTGTGGTGCCCACTCTTCCACAACCCTGTAACCTAGGGTTCGGAGTACCTCCCAAGTTACCAATCTCAACATGTTCAATGTGTTTAAATTTGATTGGATCCCTCTTACAAAAAGGATTATTTATTTTGTGATAACATTGATTGCATTATTCCTACTAGAATTACATCTAGTTTAGAAAAATTATATATACTTCGAGATATAACATGTAATATAAATGGACTAGAATTAAGTTGGTTCACAAGTTAATGCTTTCAACTCTCTATTTTGACTTCTATTAGAATTCTAATATTTTATTTTCTATCTACTGCATATGGTTGATTCCAGTGAGCAGAATATGTAAAATAAATACAAAATGGATTATCCCCCTTTATATCAAAAAGTTCAAAGTGAGGAATGCTTGACTTTATGATTGATTGTTGCATTTAGCTCTCCAGTTTAACTTGTATAATGATTCTATTATCTTATTATGTATTTGTTGTAGATGGCTTGTTTTGGTGAGCATGAATAAGTGGAATACAAAATGGAATGTCTATCGTTATATAGCAAACGCTAGACAAGGTATGTTTGCAATTATGAATAATTATTTGTTTTGGATTATGCTTGCCATTACTATTTGTATCTTCATTTTAACCTTATTCACACCACTTTTTTCCCTTCCAGTGGAGGAGAGGATGCTACAACAGAGATAATATACAAAAGGGAAGTTTGCAATTTTTTATTTGTTGTTGTCTACATGATTTGTTTTTGTTGAAGTTCATGCCTTCAAACTCTCTAATTTGAATTTGATTAGAAATCTAATATTTTATTGTGTATCTGTTCCAGATGGCATGTTCCAATGAGCATGAATATGTGAAATACAAAACAAAATCTCCCCTTTTATATAACAATCTCAAAGAAAGACATGTTTCTTGTTATGATTAATTATTCCTTACATTTTAGTTTAACTTATATAACGATGCTAATTTCTTATTGTGTAGCTTTTGTAGATGGTTGGTTACGATGAGCACGACCAAGTGAAATACAAAAATGTTTCCATCATCAAACTCTAGGGGAGGTGTGTTTCCTATTATGAATAATTTTTGGTTTTAAAATATGTTTAACATTATTATTGTTTGTGTATTTTAACCTTATTCAGCCCACTTTTTTCCCTTTCAGCAGAGGAAAACGCATTGCAGGAGAGATGATGTGTGTAGGGGTTGTAATTTTTTCTTTGTTCTTGCCTACCTTTTTTATTTTGTTGAGTGTTGAGCATGGCCATGCTGTTGTACTCCGTTTTCTTTGTTTTGAATTTTTTTCTTGTTTTTTGTAGTTTGGTCTTGGTTTCGTTTGTTGGGGTGTTGTAGTCTTGCTTTGTTTTTTTTTGTTTCTTGTAGTTTTGTCTTGGTTTCGTTTGTTGGGTGTGGAAATAGAAATGAAGGAAGAAAACAGAGAAAATTGAGGTTATTCTTCATAAATGAAGGTGAGTGAACATATCTACAGGCAATGCATTTCACTTACAAGTATATTTCACTAATTTATGGCTACATTTTTTTTTATATTCAAATTATTATATGTTTTATCTATGCTCTGCTCTTATATTCAACTATATTGGTCATTTTTATGTAGTGAACAACTACAATTTTATGGTCTACAAAGGTCAAGTGATGAAGATGCACTAGACATTCTACAAACATGGCACAGAGGATGGGTGATGCATACTTTTCTCCTACACAATACTATCGTCCTTTAATACACTGAAATATTTGTTTGTTGCACAATGATTTATCATTTTGTCATGGTTTCAAGGTAGTATGCTCTTGTTCACGGGTGTGAGATTGAACATTTTTCCTAGAACTTTGATATGAAAGAAATGGAAATGTCGCATTTGGGTTCACATGTTCATGGATTATTTTTCATGATTGTTGTTGTTATAATGTCAGCCAAGGGAGGGTAGGTATGTGTATGGTTAATTCATCGCTTTGTATATTTATCATTCAAGCTCCCATGGTTTACTCGTGATCTCATATAATATTACTTTGTGCAGCGAGTGACTACAATTGAGTGTTTGGGAGGGTCGCGTGGAGAAGATATCTTAGGAAATGTAGATGCATCGTAGAGGATGGGTGAGTCATGTTGTTTCCCAACAAAATATTATTATTATTATTTGTTATTACAAAATTTTCTCCTTATATCATGGTTCTTGGGTAGTACCAATTAAATAGTTGTTTGACATATACATAAAATGGTATGTTTAAATTTATATGCTAACTTGGTCCACATCACACGCACACCCGCACTGAATGTTCCCTAGAGAGGAGGATGGTAAGGTTGAGCAAGAAATCAAACATACTAAGGATTCAACCAATCAACCATTGTGCTAGTAGACAACGATAGAAATACTGACACTACCAATCCAAATACCACAACAAACTGCTTTGCATAGCGAAATATAAACAATAGTAAATCAATTAGGGCACAAATATAGATAATTTTTTATAATCTTTTCAATAACTCATCTTTGTTATATTAAAAAACTGTAATACAACTGTTGAGGGCTCCCGTACTAGGGATAATTGCTCTCATACAATCACTGATACAAGGAATACAAACTAGGGTTTTATGTCAACAACTTTGACCACCAAACTATCGTGAAAATGATACATTGACCTACTAGCTAATCTAGTGCACTTCACAACTCCATTGGTCGTATCCTGAACGCATCTGTCATGTCCATTGCCTCCCGACCTGCAAAAACACCAATCTACCTCTATCAATGATCCCGCTCCTTTTCATCATTGAACACAACTTCAATCTGCCATCTGGTTTATCATTAGTCCATCAACAACCAAGACATCGGGTCTTCTGTTAAGTTGTACACAATTCCATTTGTGAACAACTCTAGACTATCCATTGCTGCTCTTCAGCTCTTTGGGACTTCTTTCCCACTATCTTCTCCTTATTCCTTCAAGAATACATCTCTTAGGGACTTCTTCCCTCTATAGCCTACATGTGTTGCTTCAATGAGGAAAACTTACGACATGGATGGCTGCCACCTATCACTGTCAAAAGTTCTTCAACATCAAACTTGGGCTAGTCACACTGCTTCCTTGACCTCCTTCTTTTGTCCTTCAAAGACTAGTCCTAAGCATCCCTTCTTATGTGCTTCTAGCAATCCTCAAATTCCATCTCAAGTTATTGTACTTGGGGCTTCGAGCAAGACACTAATATCCCTCCCAAAATTGTTCTTTTGGCTGCTCCAAATATATTTTCCAAAGAAGTCATTCCTAACTAGGAAACCTGAATTAGATCCAACCCACCTACAAACCACTCCAACAACCTCTGATTTCTTCTCTCCTACTATAGATGAATGTAGCCTATCCTTGGATTGTAGGTAAGCTACTTGTCTCTCCAAGAATCATAATTTCAACCACCTGCAATACCTCAGAAATATCGGCTTGTTAGAGAGAGATTGCTTATGTTTTCATGCTCACATTTTTTCTTAAGAATTTGTGGCCTAGTCTCCTACTCATTACCTTTACCTACATAACCACAACCCAAAACAATCCCAAAACAGACCCTAACTATACTTGATCCTTTATCCTTCTTGGTTGCAGAATCGGCCTCCTATTTCAGTCTTCACATGAGAAATAAGTGACTTGATTGGGTGAGGAATGAGGCTCCTCCTCAATCCTATTTATATCATTCCTTAGGGTGATGTCTAACATTCTAAAATGGTCTCCTCAAGTCAAATTCACCCACATAATCACATAAAAATTATTTTCTTCCAACCCACAAGGCCTCTCTTGGTGCTACAAGCAACCCCTCGTTCCGTTAAGGGTGCCCTACAATATCCAAGTTCCAAGTGTCCAAATACATACACGGTTTCACACCCACAAGCTTGGGTGCAAAGCCCACACCCTTGGGTTCTTAGCCCAAAAGTGACTTTGTGGTGCCAATTCCTCCACAACCCTATAGCCTAGGGCTTGGAGTACCTTCCAAGTTACCAATCTCAACACTCCCTCTTAGAAAGGGAGGTACTTCCAACACTAAGAATTCTCCATCATCTTCACTGGCATCACTAGCCCATCTGGTGTCCACCGCTATAGTATACTCTGTAGAATGAACCATGATATCTCAATACTACCTCTGCCTCTTCTCCTCTGAATCTAAAGATCTTAACACTTCCATAGGGTTTCTCCCTTTGAAGCTAGACTCCCTCTGAGTTTGCAGGATCTCCATTGGCTCAACCTATTACTCATCTCGTGTCGCACAAGGTCAGTCTGAGCTATAACCGCACATGACCATCATCACTGCAACTTAGTCCTCCTAGTACTCATCCCTCCAGGGTCAAACACAACACATGCACATCCCTCCAATCTCGGATATACAACATCACTGCCCAAACAGGAAACTATCCCGCCAACATGTTGTTCATCACATGAAGGAATCTCGATCATACCAATCTCATCCATGCTAAAGCAATCCTAGAGTTGTCCCAATGATTTATGGAAAGTCATAGGAAGTCTATGATCAGTAATCTGACCTACAACAAACTGTTGTTCACCAGATTCACCAGCAATCCACTAGAACTCTTAGCTAATCCCGCTGCCAAGCCAGTCAAGACCACATCTCCATGTCTTTAGTTAAAACATATGTTCCATGATCTAGACAATCTCAACTCCCTCTCAGTTGCCTCGTTGTGCACACTCTAATTCGCTAGCCCTTCAAAGTAGCTCTGATACCATGTTGTTTTTCCACGGTACTGGAATCTAGGTTAGGGTCTTAGAATCACTGACACTACCAATCCAAATACCACAACAAACTACTTTTCTCTATGGAATATAAACAAAAATAAAGCAACTAGTGCACAAATATATAAAACTTGTTACAACTTTTTTATTAACCCAACTTCGTTATATTAACAAATTGTAATACAATTGTTTAGGGCTCTTGCACAGGGATCATGGCCCTCATATAATCACTAATACAAGGAATACAAACTAGGGTTTGGTGTCAACAACTTTGACCACCAATCTACCCTAAACAAGATCCACTGACTTACTTGTTGATCTAGTGCACTTCACAGCTCCACTAGTCATATTCTGAATACATTTTAACGGTCCTTTGGCTCCTGGTCTACAACAACAACAATTTGCCTCTATCAGTGATACTACTCCTTTAGGTGACTGAACATGGCCTACCCTCCAGCTTATAATTATTCCATGAACAACCAAGACATAGGGTCTTTAGTTGAGTTGTTCACAACTCCATGTGTGAACAACTCTAGACTGCCCACTGCTCCTCGTCAGCTCCTTTGGGTCTTCTTTCCCACTCTTATTTCCTTAGTCCTTCAAGAACACAACTCTTAGGAACGTATTTCCTCTGTTGCCTACTTGTGTTGCTTCAACGAGGCAAATTGATGGCATGGAATGCTTGTAGCTATCACTTTCATAAGCCCTCCTTCAACAACAAACTTGGGCGAGTCAAATTGTTCCCTTATCCTCCTTTTCCTGAGCATCCCTTCTTTTTCCCTTCTAATAGTCCTCAAATTCCTTCTCAAGTGTTGAAGAAAGTGTAACTAGGTTTGGTATTCATAAATGTAATTTTGATCTTTGTACTTGTAAAAGAAAGGAATTATTATTTTTGTCATTATCAAAAATGGGTTTCTTTACCCATTTGATAGGTCAAAGCACATGTTGCTTAAGTACTTCTAGGAAAGTCAAAGAGACAATGTAATTATTGAAGACCCATGTGGACATGTTACACCAAGTAAACATATGTATTAGAGTCAAAGAAACATGTTTAGGGTCATCCTCTAAAGCAAATACATGTCTCCTCATGTCTAAAGCAAAGACAAGTCTCCTCTCCAAGTCGGCTGAAGAAATGAATTTTTATTCACAAATGTCAAGTCGTTCTTGCCAGTTGATCAAGTCGGCCTAAAAGGAGGGAAAGACTCCTATATATAGGGCAGTTTGACCTCACAAAAGAATTGCTACTCACCTCTGAAATCAGCGAACAATAGAGGACAAAAAATAGGTATAAAAAGGAGCATTGAAGTGCTTCTAGGGCAGCGAAAAAGAGAAGAAATAAATCCGAGCCTTTGGGACTATTTTAGGGCTCTTTTCTATCACATGTGTGAAGGTAAGTTAGGACATTCTATTGTTGTAACAAGTCAATAATTGTAGCTTTATAAGAAGTTTTAGTTGGGTGGAAAAGAGGCTCCAAATAGGCCTCCATCTCAAGCGAAGGAGGTCCCACACCTAGCGAAGGAAAGGTGCAAGTGAAAGGGCTTACTTCAGGCCCTAGATCAGCCACACATGTGAATAAATCAGAGCAGCAGTAAGGGTTAAGAGGATCAGCCTATAACCTCAAGGACATACCTCAATAAATTCCTCATTCTCTAACCTAAGTATCAAGGAGAAGGAAAATTTCCAAGCAAGGTAGAGAAGGAAAGAAGGACACCAAAGAAGAGGTCTCTAAGGAGACCTAGGGTTTCTGTAGTTTTCAAAAAAAGCACTGCCAATTGCCAGAAGAAGTGTGAAGGAAGAGATCAAGGTGCAACCCAGAAGAAGGCATCAATTGAAGGACAAAGAAAGAGAGATTGTGTCTTGTGCTTGGAGGACCTACTTGTGAAGGATCTAGGGTTTGGCATTTGTCAATTGAAGCTTCAATAAGAGAAATTTGCAGAAGAGTTTTCCTCTCTAGGAGAAAGAGATTTTCCCTTGGCTGAGAGCCAACATCTTGTGTTCTTGTCTCTTTTGTTTTGGTAACTGTTTGATGAAGTAAGAGAACACACACTAATAATAATAAGAGAAGATTGTGCTAATAAGAAAAGTAAAAGTACTTCACAAATTGTTATCATCGTCACAAGAATCTCACTATAACCAAGATGCCCTAAATTCTTCAACATGGTATCAAAGCTAAGGTGACACATCAAGGAAGGGAATCTCTAGAGCACATATAAGATTGAAGCTTTAAGATCAGGAAGCAAGGGCACTCAAAGGTTGAAGCATTAAATAACGAGCAAGAGTTCCAGATCCATCAAAGACAAGAAGGATTACTATCTTCTCTCTTAGATCCATCAAGAAGGGCTACCAGCTTGGGAACAAAGAAGGAAGAAGGCCTTCCATCCAAAATGCATGTATAAGAAGGTTCATCCAAGAAGGGTTTACATCAAAGACTCATCATCTTCAAAAGAAGCTACTCAGATCCAGGCACATCATCGAAGTTCTCCAGATCTACACATTGAGAAGTTTTCATCGACAAGCAAATCCATCAGAAGGCACCTTGAAGGAAGCATCTTGAAGAACTCCATGATCCTAGAAGATGAGACTTCATTGATCAAGGATGTAGCAAGATCTCCTCATCACTAACACTCTCAAGTAAGTATTTTTATGTCCTCTCCTGAAAATATCAAAATGTCTTTTTGGAAGGAAAGCAACAAATTGGTTGGGACTGCTAATTTCCTTGCATGGAAAAAGAGAATTGATCTACTATTGAAAGAAAATGAACTTCTTGACTACATCAAAGGAGTACCATTGTTCCTACTAAGGAACAAACTCAAGCCCTAGCAAAGTATAATAAGGATGAAACAAGGGCTCAAAGGATTATGATAGAATCCATCAAGGACCCTCTAATTCCTTATGTTTCCAAACTTGAAACATCTAAAGAAATCTATGATAAGCTGGTGGAGATATTCTCAGTTAGTACAATTGGAGAAGTGATATCGGTGCATACTAAATTATAAAAAATTAAGATATCAAAGGAAGAAGGAATAACTCCCTACTTCATGAAGGTCTGTGAGATGAGAGACCAACTGCAAGAACTAGGAGAAGTTATGTCAAACAAAGAAATGAAAACTATGGTGCTCAATGCATTACCTGAGGAATGGGGCAACTTCATATCAAGTATATATGTCAAGAAGGAAGCTACCCCGTTAAATGAACTTTGGTCTCTATGCAAAATTGAAGAGACTAGACTCAAAGTCAAAGATGATGTGGGATCAAAGGACATTAAAATTGACAACGAGGGAAAAACTTAATGTGGGTCATATTATTCATGGCTGATAATATTTGTATTAGATTCCTTTCGTCGAGAGGTGTAGGATTGATATAAATATCATCCGATTCCGATAAGTATTCATGGAGATATGAATTTATTTTTATTATGGAATTTTTTGATTCATTCATCGGAGATTCCACAGTAAGAAGATTTTTCTGCCAACGTTTCGAATCCCAACTGGGATCCATCATCAGGGCAACTTGAAGCTTGATAGAAGAAGAGCAGCTAATTAGGGTATAAATAGAGATGATGAAAGCAAAGAGGAGTGACTGTTCTCAATTTATGAGAAGTCGGCTGCCTCTTTA
>APFE030200948.1:78296-107881 GCA_000404065.3 Pinus taeda | reverse complement strand
AAACCATTATAGAAGCGACTGCCCAAACAAAGACTGCACATTTATGCAATACAGTTGTTCAAATGGAGGCAATACCCTCCAACAGTGTGGACACCCAGACAAATATCCAAGCCAAAGATGTTTTGATAAGCAGTGATCCTGGCATAACTAATCTTCAAGAGAAGCTAGTACAGGCTCAACTGACTATAGAAAGGCTTGAGGAATAAACGATTCCGCAACAAAGGTACCAAGAATTACACAGGCAGTTGCAGAATATCAACGCATTGGAAAGCGAGGCATTCGAGAAATTTGAAAGGGAGAAAGAACGAACTGAAAAGATAAAGAGTAGACTGGAAGTAGTCATGTGTGAGATGGATACTCTCTGTTCCCTTTACACAAATGTTTTAGCATACAGGTCCCCTGCTAAGAAATATGCTTTATTTTTGGTAGAAAGGTATTACAGTTAACAATTATGGTTGTTAGGGCAGGGAAACCCATAGAATTAAAAACTGTTGAGGATTTCATAAACTGTTGTAAACACCATGGAGTGAAAGTTCAACGATTACTCTCTAAGTTTTATTTGCATAATTTTGTATTGGAAGAATAAATGGAGAAGAATCCCAACCCTTTTGTGGGCGATATATAGTTTCAAGCATTCATTTTATTTGTTGTTAACCAGTTGAAGTGGTTCAAAACCCATAACACTTTCCAGAGGCAAGAAAATGGGTTGGACCTTTGGGTCAGGGGTGAACCGAAAAACCCATTACAACCGCTGACGAAACATAAGAGTCTAATGCAAAAGGAAGGAGTAATCAAGACCTTGGAACCCATCCACAAAAGAATTTTCTAGCAAGGGGGAGTATTTCCTCTCAATCAAAGGCAGTTCCTTGGGAGCAGCTAAATTCAGATGGAAAACTTCCAATCGTAATTTGCAGGACAAAGAACCATTCAATTACAAAAACTTTAAATTCGCCACAGATTGCTTTGTTACTTATAGCAACCTCATCTTGAGGGAAGGTCCATATTTGTTATGCCGTAGATTTCGTAGTCCTATTGTCTGGTATCCTGCAAAAGACTATAAAGCTATATGTGAATTACCTGAAGGACAGACAGGGGCCAGGGTACATTTTTTAAACTTTTGTTAAAGATCATGGTTTAGAACACCTCATGACATCCCTTCTCCAGCCTATTCTTTGACTTATTTGCATGAAAACTACATGGTTTTCATGAGGGCATGAAAAAGGGTAAGCATGGGAGTGTTCAGCTATGAAAAAGGTATGAATTTTCCATTTATTTCATCAACCTTTCCTTTAATTATATCCTCTTTATGTTCTAAAAGATACTCATCTATCAAAGCATTATAGTAAAAACTAGGGAACTATTTATTATTACAATTTAACTAATTATTGTCTTTTCTCATGTAGGAAAGAGATGAAATAGAAAACTACCATTCCCTACCTGATAGAAATCAGAGTAACTGTTGTTCCTTCACGAGGAAGTAGCGCACAGGCATCAAACCAAGGATGGAGCGTGTAGTTATGGATAAGGACAGAGAAGATCACAACATCAGCGCAAAAGACAAAGAGCTAACTAAAGATGGAAGATTGAGTGTATCTCTTAGGATATCTTGATCTTGAGGGATCGCTATTACTATTCTATCTGTTATTACTATTTTATTCACTTGGCCATTATAAAAGGGACAACGCTTGTCGAGAATGGGGGATTATTCAGAAATTACTTTTGTATTTTTACTTTGATCATCAACTCTCGTTGTTGAAATAGAGTACGAACTGCCTGTAACCATTTTTCATATGATTAATATTTAATACTGTTGTTGTTCCTTCTTTCCTACTAAAGTAATCCAATGGTGTTCACTAGTGGCTAAGGGACTGGCCCTGGTGGATTCACTTGTTGTTCTTTTGTATCATTCCTTTACAATTTCTACCGTGTGATGGTTTGGTTTCATTTCTATCTATTGTAATCACATCGCTTTACTATTTCATATTTCTAGACTTAATGAACTGATCTATTTTATATGTTGTAATTGAATTGCATTGTTGTTCATTTCCCTCATAACAAGATCACTGCTTTTTGCAAGTATATTGTTGTGTTGTTCATTTTACATACAGAGCTTCACTATTCATTTCAGTAACTTAACTTTGTTGTTCATTACAGTTACATAATTTTTCCAGTTCATTTCCATTATATAGTGTTGCTGCTCATTTACTTTCTGCATTCATTTAGTATTTCCTTTTACCATTATTATAGTAAGCATAATTATCTCATTTCGATAAGATGTAGTAGAATTATTGATTTAATTCATTTCCATTTCCAACTGGTTATTTAGTGTGGTGTGTGAGATCAACAACTGTAAAGAACATTGGCTATTACTGTCAAAGATCTTAGATTGAGGATCTTATTTATGCTTGATTTAGTTTACATCAGTTAAACAAGGAATGAGTTATTACTACTGTATCCTTGACTGATAATTGTTGTTACTTTGCCGAATCAATAATTTAGTTTTAGAGCATTGAGTTTCCTTTAATTGCAAGTGAGTTTTATTTAAAGCATCCATTTACGCTTGTATTTGAAAGTACTATACTCCAATTTAGAAACATTAATCTTGAGTAAATAGCCACCAAAAACTGTGTACGCTCTTGAAATATAAAATCTTGCCCGGATTGATAACTAATGTGAAGATAATTAGGAGTTAAAAAGATGCCTTTTACACCTTTTATGCCTTGGGTTTATAATAATAATCCCTTGGCTATATAATATTAATCCTTTGTGTTTAATATTATTTCCTGGGATTTATAATACCTTGGGTTTAGAACATTAATAATCCCTTTGGTTAATAATGTCGAGCATATAAAATTTTAGGGGCTAATATTCGTAGGTGGGCTAATTTTCCATGATTTTTCCAAAAAAAAAATATTCATCAATTTCCATTTTTTATAAAAGTGATTGACCCAAATTTTACAATCCTAAATTATTTTATCTTAAAAATGGCCATTACTATATAGAGAGTATATATAAAATCATTATAAATTTGAATAATTTTACAAATACAACAATAAACATTTTATAGTTTTCATATTAGGGACTAATGAGATTCTTTAATGTTATTAAACTTCAACATAATTCTCCATCCTTAAAATTTTCCCTCATATCAAGATGTATTATATTATTGATATATCAATAATATTAATAATATTATAATAATGGTTTAAACAAATTCTAGTTTGTTAAAAATATTATCGTATTATAGTATAAGATAATAATATTTTATATTAAAATAATTATTATCTTATATCTATAATTTTAATTAATATAAATATTAATATTAAATATATATCCATTGATGCTTATCGGCATATATCAAAGACATCTATTAATTGTGTTGTGCTAATAGGTCACATTATCATAAAATAAGTGAATAATAAACAAGTATGTCACAAAGTGTTAATAAATTATTTCTTGGATTGATTGTATTTTTCAAACATCATATGTCCAATGTGCAAGAAGAGAAATATGAAAGCTAACGTTTTATGCAAAACTAGATTTTTGATGAACATTAAATACAAAAAGTAAAAAGTGAAACATTTTGGAATGTTGCTATTTTCTTTTTTTTTTGCGATGTAGTGGTGAGAAGGAAATATATCTTCTTTGGGATCTTTCTTACACTTAATCAAAACTTATTCTTTATGAATTATGATTATACTATTTTTTTGATTTTTAAATATTAGAGTTATATCTCAATTATGAATATACATTTTTAGTTTCTTAATTTTTATTTTGAATGTATTAGATTCTTAAAATTGATGATAAATCTTTGAATAAAAAAATTATTAAAAAAACACGTTGAAAAATATATTGTTTACAATTTTACAAGGAAAATAAAATTGGAGGATTTTGCAAAAAAAAAAAAAAAAAAAAAAAAAACATTTTCTTGTCAATTTTCCAAAAATAACACCATGGCAAGTATATTAAGTTTAAAATGATATCAGAAGTATATAAACCCTTACAGATCAACCCAAAAAAGGTGACTTCATGGGTAAATGGGAGAATTTAGCTATAACAAATTTGGGAGGATGGTACCTTGAGAGTATTTCCCATTTCTCAAAATCTTTTGGAGTGAAGAGTGTTTGGTGGATTTTTCAAGGTGAAGAATTGTGGTGTTAACTAGTGATTCAAAAAAATATTTATCAATATCCGATGGGATATTGGATAAGTGCTATTGACAATCTCAACATAATATTTTAGTGATGTGGGAGACAATTTTGAAGGATTTTCCTTTGTTGGGGGGAGGGGGGAGGCAAGGTAGGCTCTAGCTTGGAAGGTAGGTGTGGTGAATTTTGTTCAGATAAGGGAGGATGCATGGGTTAGGAGTAGAAAATATTGCCTAATCGAACCAAAACTAATCCAATAACTAAGGAAAATAGGTGTTTGCATGCTTTCCAACATTCTAAATCCACCTACAATTTAAATGTGGAGGCAAGAATGACTTATGATTAAGATATGCTTAATAGGCAATGTAGTAGTTTCATAAAATGTTTTTTGATCATGTTTAGAAGAGAATCATGTTTGAACTGAGGAAAATCAAGATGAACTCGAGTGATATTTTTAGCCTTTGGGCATTTACATGTCCAAGATTCGATATATTTTTTTAAGAATAAAAGAATGAAGGTTATAACTTTAGTGGTGGTAGTACTATCACTCGAATTTGAAATGTCCTAAAGAATATTTATTTATGTAGTGTTTATTAATGAACAAAGTATTAACTTGGGAAAAATTATAGAAGAGGAATGGGGAGGAACATCACACATGTTCTCATTATAGACTCATTCAAAAGAAAAATGGTCATTTTCTCATGCATTTTCAATGTTTTAAATAAGTGTGTTTGAAGTGGAGGCCATAACAAGATTAAAAATTAATTTTCTAGTGGATTTTATCGATGTAAGTTTTAGGAATTGAGTATGAAATACAAAAACAAACAAGTTTAAGGCTCTTCCTTTAACATTGGCATCAATGATATGGATTACCATGAAGCTTTCAATTTATAAATAAAATTACATTTTTTCAAATAAATTTTGCAGCCAATGGGTTCAAGATATCTAGGAATTGAGCAGGGAAGGGAATATATGAAGAAATAATTCTAATGTTGTTCCATTCACAGCTGAATGGGTGATAAGGATGTTCACTTAGCTTTCATTTTTTAAATAAAAGTAATTTATTCAGTAAATTTTGTATCCAATGACCTTAACATATAAAGAAATTTCATACATTGTAAAGAGAAAATCTGTTTGAGGGTAGCTGTTAAAATACTCATTGATAAGACCCTTCCCTACAGTTTTTTTGATAGGTCATCACAATGGGTTCTCGAATATGTGGAGAGAGAGGGTTGTATATTTTAGATATAATCAGTCCATCAATTTTAGGACAAGCTATCCATCAATGGGATAGGGATCAAGTAATTGTGCAGAATTGATGACATTTGAATTAGTATTGTCCATGAGAAATGAACAAAGAGCTAAGAATTTATAAATAATATCGTCATAAAATGAATGAATGACAAATAAATGCATAAAAAACTGTTAATAAACTTTGTGTTAGGATGAAGTCAAATATTTGATTGTGTTTTTCTAAGATCATATGTCCAAAAAAAAAATATGAAAATTGATGTTTTATGCCGAACTAAATTTTTGATTAACATTAGCTACAAAAGAAAATGAAACATTTTACAATATTACTATCTTTTTTAATGAAATACAGGGGTAAAAAAATAAATTCATATTTATGATCTTCCCTGCACTTAATCAAAAGGTCTTCCCGAAATTGATGATAAAGCTTTGAATAGAAGAATATAAATAAATAAAAAACAGGTAGAAAAATATAATTGTGTATGCTTTTACAAGGTGAAATAAAACATAACATTTTTCCCAATTAAAAAGAAAAACGCAACTATTTATTGTGTTGGCTTGCCATAAAAAATGATATGGAAAGTTTATAAACATCTGGGGTGATCCGAGGAAAGTTGTGTGATCGCGGTATCATCTTCACAGTTTCTCGGCGGTACGTTCAGAAACTTCTGCGACATATCTTTCAGAAAGGGATGGACGAATCAAGAAATGGAAGATATACTGATTATACCAAAATTGTGAAAGAAATCTTTCAGAGAATTAGTGGTCAGGTGAGCGGGAACGAGACGGTATGGGAAAGTTACGTGGTTTCAGATGAACAATCGGCATCCATGGAATTAAATGCAAGTTTTGTTCAGCAACAACACTTGGTATCTAGTGTGGTGTTTAGAAGGATTGAAACAGAGTACAGATTTGTGTGGGAATTGGAGAATGTTTGGGATAATGTGTCCGTACGTCGATTAGATGACATTGGACAGAAGGCCATCTATGAATGGCGTCCTCCCAACTACAGTGGCCAAACGAATATGGAGGCTGCAATGGTTGAAAACATGAACATTGTTTTGTTGCGAATGATCATAGATTGGAGTCGGCAAGACGGAAATGTGTGGAGCCAACAAGTTGTATGGAGTGGCACTTTTCCAAATTATCGTCGGGTACTTCAACTCTTGGAAAACGACGACAGTAATTGTATAGAGGTAAGAGTTGAACGTTTTGATCTTCATCCTCATTTTCGACAGCGATACCTTGCTCTCCATCACCGTTATCCCGTAGCCGCTTCTATTGCGGCTGTTGACTCTTCCCAAACCCTTACCATTCCTGCGCAATCGATTGGAATGGATGATGGTGAGGGCGATATATTGATATGTGCCATTTGTCATGATATGCTCGTTGCTGGACAAAATGCAAGTCGACTGCCTTGCAATCACCTTTTTCATCGGAAGTGCATTTGCCAGTGGTTTTTTGTTAAGCTCGAATGCCTCTATGCAGGGCCGAATTTCAGAGCTAGATAGCCTCAATACCTTCATCTTTTTAAATCTCTGTGGTCTTTCTCATCACTAACTTCACATAATCCAGGAGTTGCCATAGGATTTACAGGCGAGATTTGTGTAGCTTTGGCAATTTAGTCTGCTAGGGAATTGTAAATATGGGCTTTCTACCGTTTTACCCTTGGCGAATCTCAGGTAATGCATGGGTGCGAATTGGTACATTGCTGAAAAACCATACTATGTGCTGTTGTCATGAATTATTCCATAAAAATGCAGTGTAGGTATTCATATAGTTTTTTATTTCATTATTAACGTTGTTGTAATCAACGTTTTCGAAGGTTAAATTTTCCTTTTTGGCACGATTATTTTTTTTAAACATTTTTTATACCTTTCTAAGTAGGAAATGAAATGAAATCCAATCATGAAATCCCCATGAATGATGTCTTATTAATGTGATACAGATTCTAAAGGGTTAGAAATACTCAATGGAAACCATGAGAAATCATAAGTGAATGATCTGTTATGAGCGTGATGTAGACTCTTTGCATGGCATTCGAAGACGATGTATGTGGTAATGTTATAGTGATAACACTTAAAGTGTAATGTGACATGTTTTTCGTAATATAGTTATATGTAATTTATTTTTAGTTATATGTTATGTTATAGAGAAAGTAAAGTGAAATTATGATTATTAATTTTTTATAACACTTAAAAATGTAATGTGAAATGTTTTTCGTAATATAGTTATATGTTATTTATTTTTAGTTATATATTATTGAGAAAGTAGAGTGAAATTATGGTTATTAATTTTTTGATATGCGATATGTTTTTCGTAATATAGTTATATGTAATTTATTTTTAGTTATATGTTATGTTATAGAGAAAGTAGAGCGAAATTATGGTGATTATATTTTACAAGACACAATGTGTGGTTATTCAAGTTTGTTTTCGAAAAAGTCACAAGCGTCAATATGTTTTTTCTAGACTTGAACTTACGCTATATACTTGGGACACAAATTGTGAACCTTATCACTTGAATTGAGTTCAGTTGACGTAAATAAGTATGTTTATTTTATTACAAGATTGATAGAATTTTAATTTAATTATTTGTATTATTAGGTAGATAGTGAAAATTTATTTCCATGTTAATTATGCTATTTTAAATAAATAAGTTGTATTATAGGTTTTATATATATTTTGTTGACTTGACTCATGAGGATTTGAACTTTGAATCTCATTTTCTTACTTAATATCTTATGACATAGAGATTGCCAATTCAATTGTAGTGTGAAATCATTCACCTGGCGATTCCATTCACTGAAACAATCCAGAAATCGATGCTTCATGGTGACTTCACTGCAGGGAGATCAGTAGCTGTGAGATTCTCAAGATGGACCGAATCATGAGAAGATACACTCCCATGAGCCGAGATCACATTCCATGTTTTCCGAATAAGATGCCGAAGGTAGATTGGTCAAGGAATCTGCCTACGTTTAACAATGATGTTAAGAAAGATGCTGCTTTACATCTGGTTAGATTTCATATGCATATTCGCAAGTTGAAAGTGGATTTTCCTGAAGATTGCTTGATGAAGATATTCCTGGCCACTCTGGAAGGTGAAGCCCAATCTTGGTATGAAAGTTTGCTGCCTTCTTGTATTTATTGTTTAAAAGATTTCCATGCCCTGTTCATTGAAAGATATCAAGCATCTTATCCATCATCAAATTTAGTTCATGACTGTTGCAAACATGCTTCTACTTTTATTGAAAGCCTTGAGAAATATTATGAAGATGATAATTTCATGGATGAAGAGATCACAGAGGCCCTGTATGAAAATCCATTTCAGCAGTATAAAGACAACTTAGAGGATTCTTATCAAGATGCACAGGAAAATTTGCAGCAGGATCAAGATCTAAGTATAGTGGACGATGATGAAGGAGAAGGTTTTATTCCAGATCTGTCCATAGAAGAAGACAACATGCACGAAAATCAAGTTTCACCTGCTCGAGAAAAGTGAGAACAAAAATTTGGTATGTAGCCATCTATTGGATTGGTTACATTGGAAATCTCATTACACATGATTGTACATATTTCATTGGTATGCAGGTGGTTGTCATCATGATTCTAAATCTTGATGGATTGGTGCCTTTTTCGAAAGTCTTGTTTTAAGTCAGTCATGAGTCATTTGTGTTTGGTCCGTTGAGTCAGTTTTTTCAAGTTATTTCAGTTTTCCATCGAGTCGGTTTGAGTTAAGTTTCAATCAAGTTTCAGTCATTTTTCAGTCAAGTTTTCATTCAATAAATGTGTCAAAGGTTTTGTGTTATCCTTTCAAATAATGATTCCATCGCCCAATGGATGAAGGCACTGGTCTACTCCTACAGAGATCTTCACTTCTTGGCATCTCCAAGGAGCTACCATCCCCATTGGAGCCAATGTTAGAGTCGATCTACTTATCCCTCCATCAGAGATCAAAGCTCTTTTTTGCATTTCATGTTTTAGGTGTCCCACCAGTTTTCATCAGTTGCATTTCGTTAGGCATGCCATAACTCTAATGGAGTGGTCTATGTCATTCATTCCCCTCGTGGATATCACTACTGGTCCACGATAATTCATAAAGCTTAACAAGTCATTTTTAGTCATATTTTAAATTTTCAGGTCTAGGTCTAGGGTTTGAGTTAATTTAGTCTTGAAAAGTCTTAGAAGACTAGCAGGCCAGAGGGATGTCTTATATAGATCATCACTTCAATAATTCTCACCATTGTACAACCGAATACGGAATTCTCTTCAAAACTCTATTTTGAAGACAAGTCGCCACCTCATTTTTGTAAAAATTATCAAAATTTTCATTTCTTCAATTGTTCAACTGCAACACTAGTCTCCTTTGCTGAAGCATCTCAGAGCTATCCCTGCAAAATATTATCAGAGAAATCCATCATTTCAACCTATTTTATGAAGGAAACCAAAAAGGTCAGAGCCTATTAATTTTGAAAAAGTGTTAACAACCAAACATAAGAAAAATGGGTTTTCATAGAGCAAAAATTAAAATGGATGCTATATCAAGTCATTTTTCCTCATTTGCAACCTATTCCATATTTTGAGAGCTAAGAACATCATTCAAGGGTGATTTTGCAAGTTTGTAGCAAATTTCTGAGTATTTGGGTCAGCTCCAGGGTGCGCGGCGCACATGGCTCAGGCGCGCGGTGCAAAGGGTGTTTTGGCTCAGTTTTCTTCCTCAGCTCAGCGAATCAACCCCGTTTCACCTGTTTTGAATTGTGATGGGATTTTTCACCCTCCTTGATGTAATTATTGGATATTTATGTTGTTATGACACTTATTTACCTATTCTATATGATTCATTCATAAAATAACAAAAATGTAATGAATGAATTGGTTTCCTAGCTTATAGAGGCAAGTTGTTTTGACTGCCTAGATTGTAGTGCTTAGTTTAGAATTGGTTGAAACAACTCCTAGGATGATGAGATCAACCCCTAGAGGAAAGGGAATGTGTTAGCTTGCCTATATTATGTATTTTCTTATTCATTTTCAGGGTTGGACTCTTGGGAATAGCTTGACACTATATTGTACATATCTTATCTGCATTTTTGGCAAAGGAAAGACCAAGGTTTTGCAGGACTATTTGGGATCCATGTGGCTTTATGTGTTGATGGTGTGTTTCTCTGAGTACTTGTAAGTTGTGTATGTGCATCATTATCTCTATTGAATCTTCTGTTATTAAACAAATGAAGTGTTAAGGTAGAATCCATGAAATTGCTATGCTCTGCCTTTAAATTTGTTTAATCTTTTATGTTTCTTCAGTTTATAAGGAGAATCCTTGAGACCTTGCTCTCCTTAGCCCCTCACCAGTCTGATCTACCCATCTCACCTGCTTTAAGGCATCAAAACAATCGCCTATCTTGCCCCAAGTGGACCTCTGCAAAAACTGTGCCTCATCCCCGCACCCAAATTTGCCTTTCCCTTGAATTCAACAAAATTATTAAAACTCAATTCTAAACTCTTTGTAATTCATACCTAGCCTAAAATTAGTCATCAATTAGGTCATCTCGAGCCATTTCGATTATCTTTTGCCGAGTTTGACCCGGAGAGAGCCCTCTCTTGTCCTCGTAGGGCTAGCTACGAGGGTGAGCGTGGTTTGATGTGGCCTTGAGTCTTTCCTTATTTCAGCCTAAGGTAGATTTGAGTGCTAAGAAGGGATAATTGACTTGCATCATGTCATTCAAGTGTTCTAAAGATCTTGATTCATCATTGTTTTTGGCACCACGATCAACATTGAATGTCTTTGATAAGCATACATTTTAGCATCAAAGGTTGTTTTTCACTTTAACTCCAGAGTTAAGGGGGAAATAATCTTTATTGAGGTTGAGGTCGTCGATGCACTACTTGATTATATTGTCCTAGTTAGGTGAAGTTGGTTTTAAGTTGTGACTGGTATTTTGTCTCCAATATTTCACATCATGATTTCCCCCGTGAGGTTAAAACAATCACCAGTAACTAGTTATACATTTACAAGCCTGATATTCGATCTCATGATAATTATTTAGTCCCATTTGTAGGCTATTACACTACCCTTGTTGAAAGAAATGGAGTTGAAAGGCTCATCATTGATGGGCACATTTCCCCTTGCTCCATTGGAACCATTTCCATCTAATTCCATGATTAATATGATCTCTTTTATCACTAGTGAATCCCTTAGACCTCCTAATCCTTGGGAGGTGCCTATAGAAGCTAATTCTAGATATGGCACAATGGCACCTTTTATGGAAGTTCTGCCCTCGTCAATGGCCCCACAAACACCTGATTAAATTGGTGAGAAACTCCCTCCTAATATGGAATATAATCAGGGTACTCTTTCCACATCAGTCATCACCCCATCACCTTCACATGAATCCCTTGATATTGAATTTCCTTGAGATAAGACCATTTTGGAGGTCATGGCCTCCCAAGATAAGATAGATGAGACCGTGCCTCATGATGCCTCCACTCTCCCGCAATCTGAAATTATGGATATTGGCACTTAATATCCTTAATCAATCTATGGGGCATCTTGTGATATCCCATGGCGTGATGTTTTTATGTAATTAAATTGTGGATATGTTTTTTCCTTTTTAAATGTTTAAGTGTAAAAGACATTGGAATAATTTGTTATTAATAATTTATTATTGATAATAAATTATTTTAAATTTGTGATTAGGATGTTTTTGTTTTATTAATAAAGTAATATAGAAAATTAGTTTTTGAGTACATGTAGTTGAAAGATATGAGGTTGCAAAAATTATTGGTGAATATTAGTTACCCATCAATAAGTCTTAGGAATATAATTTGGATGATTAGATTTATTTAGAAATTATGGAAATTAGCCAATTAATTATTTCCTAAAAGATAAGATGCTTTCTTTGGGTGTGGGAAAATAGAACCTCATTAATGAGTTAATAACTACATGCCACCTATGGGTGAGGTGGACGTAGTTACCAACCACCAAAGAGTGGTAGATGAGTAATTAGTAAAAATCCTTTTTTATTCTTATTTTTGTCTCATTCTAGAGAAAAAAGGAGAGACTAAACAGGAAGTGTGAAGGACAAAAATACAAATTTGGAGACTTGTTATGCTCATGGGGATATTGGCTAGATACATTATCAAGGTTGGGAGGAGCCAAGTACTTCACTATTGATTTCCATACTGTTAATTTCAAGTTGGTATTTTCTACCTACAATGTTTATTTTCTTTGAAGAGAAAAGAAATAGCTATGTTTTATTTACAGATTCTACACAGTAAAAAGAAAAAGAGAATTGGTTATGTTTTCAATTGCAAATTATGACCATGAAAAGAAAAGAGATAGCTCTATTATTAACTATAGAATTGTGTACAATGAAAATAAAAAGGAATATAAATGACATGTGCATTCATTTATAAATTATGTCCATAAAAATGAAAGAGAGTATCTATCTTTTCATTGATAGATATGCATAGGGTATTGCAAAAGAATGAAAATTAGATTCTATGTTGAACAAATTGTCACAATCTAGCACACATATTTTCGTATATATTTATATATACACAAGAATAAACAATTACATAAAACCAGACATTGTTCATGTTTAGGTTAAATCCATATATGAATAATAGATTGTGTTAATATATATAACAATGTTCAATTATATATATATATATATATGTATGTATGTGTATATGTATATGTATATGTATATGTATATGTATACGTATATATATAAAATTTAAATGTGTATACAATATTTTGGTAAGAAGACTAGCATAAGGAGTATTATTATATAAAATTTAAATGTGTATACAATATTTTGATAAGAAGATTAACAGAAGGAGTATTATTAGATTTTTTGAATAAATATTGGTGAGCCTCATGTTTGAACATAATAAAAAATGATGACATTGAAATTTGTAAGTAATTGTATTCTATGGTATATAACAACTCTCGAATTATAACTAGGGATCAAATGAATAATAATCATTATCAAGGTGATAATTTTTACAAAGTAGTTCGAAAATAAATTGTGTGAGATATATGTATCCTCAAAGAGTCTTTACATTTAGAATTAAAAACTTAGAAGTTTGAGGAATTTTATATCAAACAAAATAAATTAGCAAATATAATTACAATAAGTTTGTAGCATTAGATAAAATTTCTTGCATTCAGGAAGGAGCATGCAAATTACTAAGACGTAAAAGAAAATATAATTTTTATTCGTATCATAATTTAGAAAAGTTCCAGAAACTCATGCCTAGAAGAATGAAAGGCCAAGGGTTAGAACGTGTGACCTGGAAAAGAATAATTGAAAGTTTAATGAGACTCAAAAGTAACTTGAACTTGGAATATCAAAGGAAAAAAAAGCATCCTATTGGAATATGTAAAGGGATACTTTAAAGGAAATGCGGATTCATAAATAATGTGAGGGATTTATGTAAAAGACAAAAAGAAAGGATAAGAAAGAGATGTTTATAATTATCTTCAAAGAAGCTGAGACTTTGTAATATAATCATGTTCATACGAGTATAAGGAAATTTCACAAAATATAATTCAAACAAAGATTATATGTATTTATATACAAATACACAAATTTTCAATGTGGAAACAATGTGTGATATATGTCTTCGAACAATAATTGGAAAACGTTATGAACTATAGAAATGGACTAGAAAGATATTTGACCTCAACTTCTACAAATAATATGGGAATAAATATCCCTATTCTTTTATAAATGAATAAGTCATAAAATCAAAATAAAATAAAGGTAAGTATTGGCTACGACCTTCATAAATTTTACATTCCAATGTATATTCAAGTATGTAAATAATAATATATTTCACAACATAATTCTATGCCCATCATTAACCAATTTTAAAGGATAGGGTTTTAACTATATAAGTGGTGGTATTAAATGAGGAAAATATATTTAGAATTAAGCAAAATAATTTTTAGAAAATGTAAATTAGAAAAAATGTAAATAAGATTGGGTAAATGATAACCTATGGATAATAATAAAGATATTCACAACTTATTTATTGCAAGGAAAAAATTAATATAGAGGATTCTTTTAATTATCAATATTTGGATAGTTTAGCTTGTTGAGTTGCATTATTCTATTAGTATTGTATTAAAAGGAACTTAACTAGCTTTCTTTTTATCAAGAAGGAACCATAAGCTTCATCTACAAAAACGTGAATATTATTAACAAAAAAACCAACTTAATTATAAATATAATGCTGCAATTCAATTATCAAGAACAATGACAAAACTATTAAATTAATCAAGGCTGTGTAAATTGTAATGAGGAATACAAGTTACTAAGGGTTATAAATTTCATATGACTGAAAGAGGTATGTTATCCCAACAAAAGAACCAAGGGTCTGATAACACTAGAAGATAAGAATTTGATAGCAATTTTATTTCTCTAACAAGCTCCAAAACAAATATAAACATAGAAACAAAAATAAATTTCATAGCTTAAGAGTTTATAGACATCTTTCAAATTAATCATATAATGAGAAAAAGTTAGAGAATTGTGGTAGTGACTAAACAAAAAAATGAACAATAAATCGAAATGAGGGAAGGAATGATAATTCAAAAATAAAACCCTAGTATTGATATGAGGTTGATTGAATATGATCTGATAACAATCGTTGATAACCCATGGATAATAATAAAGATATTCACAACTTATCTATCGCAAGGAAAAAATTAATATATAGAGGATTCTTTTAATTACCAATATTTGGATAGTTTAGCTTGTTGAGTTGCATCCTTCTATTAGTATGCAACCATTGTCCAGTATTAAAAGGAACTAAACTAGGTTTCTTTTTATCAAGGAGGAATCATCATGTTCATCTACAGAAAAACGTGAATATCATTAATAAACAAACCAACCTGATTATAAATATAATGATGCAATTCAATTATTAAGGAAAATGACAAAACTATTAAATTAATCAAGGCTATGAAAATTGTAATGAGGAATACAAGTTACTAAGGGTTATAAATTTCATATAACTGAAAGAGGTATGTTATCCCAGAAAAGAACCTAGTGTCTCATAACACTAGAAGATAAGAAATTGATAGCAATTTTATTTCTCTAACAAGCTCCAAAATGAATATAAACCTCGAAACAAAAATAAATTTCGTAGCTTAAGAGTTTATAGATATCTTTCGGATTAATCACATAATGAGAAAAAGTTAGGGAATCGTGGCAGTGATTAAAAAAAAATGAACAATAAATGGAAATGAGGGAAGAATGAAAATTCAAAAATAAAACCCCAGTATTGATATGAGGTTGATTGAATATGATCTCATGACAATAGTTGATAACCCATGGATAATAATAAAGACATTCACAACTTATCTACTGCAAGGAAAAAATTAATATATAGAGGATTCTTTTAATTACCAATATTTGGATAGTTTAGCTTGTTGAGTTGCATTCTTCTATTAGTATGCAACCATTGTCCAGTATTAAAAGGAACTGAACTAGGTTTAGGAATAATAAGGTTCATCTACAAAAACGTGAATATCATTAATAAAAAACCAACCTCATTATAAATATAATGCTGAAATTCAATTATCAAGAACAATGACAAAACTATTAAATTAATCAAGGCTATGAAAATTGTAATGAGGAATACAAGTTACTAAGGGCAATAAATTTCATATGACTGAAAGAGGTATTGATGCAAGAGCATCGAGCTAAGGGCATCATGACCTGGTGTTGGTCTCAGCCAAGAAGGATAGGTTCAAAGACTTTTATTTTCATATGTTTAATGAATAAAACAATATCTAGGAATTAGTTTGTTTTATTATTATTAGTTAATAAATATTGCGAACAATATAGTTAGGGTACTGTCATAACAATTACATTGTTTTTTCATTTTCTTAGTCCATCTTAGAAATGTCTGTTCATAACAAAAATATGATATTGTAACTCCTAATTACAAGAAAACCTAGCATGATTAACGACCATGTAACTACAAAGAGTATTTATATGGGAACCGAGAACAGTTTGAATAACTGTTTAACCACAACATAAAAATCAATGTAATACAATCATGGAGGGGTTCAACACATGATAAGATAAATACAATACAAAGAATAATTTCTTTCATCTGAAACATTCGAGTCCATTTGTAACAGTTTGTTGTAATATTCATTTACTTTTCTTTTAATCATTGAGTAAGCAAAACTAAGCAAGTATTGTGTGTTCCTATCCTTTCCATTTATTTTCCTTTCTAAAGTACAAAACACGAATATAGAAATTAGACGAGTATTCCCAGTACAAAGACTGGCAGAAAACAAATGGAGTTCCACAACGAAATACAATCACATTACGAGCAGTTCGAAAAGAATGAGAATGCAAACGCTGAGCAACAATCCTAGGATAGAGGTAAATGAAATATAACCAAATTCCCTGTTAATTCTTTTCATTGGCAACAAAACATATTTGTATACATATAATAGTGTAGGGATACCCTTTCAAATGGCGGAATAACAATACGAACCAGCAGAACCCTAAGGGTGAGGGTTTGGGTGGCCATCGTCCAAAAGGTGGTTTACAGTTACAAACTGCCAGAGATCAATGAGGGTTTTGTACGAGACTGAGCTAGGTCGCATAGCAACAACAAAGAAACTTGAAGTGGACAAGAACTGGGACTCTTCCTAACAAATTGACAGAAACCAACTAACAAAGACAAATTCATAATAGTAGCAGAGCCTACCAGAACAAAGCCGTAGCGGTTTCATCAACCACGCCAGAGAACGAACCCCACTTGCGCAAACAAAACAAGACATTTGTTAGCCAAATGCCAACAAAGTAAAAGACAAGAAGCAGTGAGAAACTGAATGCACGTAAGAAAATTGTTTTACCTAGAGATTAGTCATGGGGGAAGAGTGAAACCCCACTGAGCCACAACCCACGGTGACACCCTGAGACCAAGGAGCAGTCCTTGTTAGAAGCAGAGGAAAACACAAAGGATAAGCAAACATGGAGGGACAACTTACCTGAACAAATTTGTGAAGTTGAGGAGGAGGCCACTGCTACTATGACCTATAGAACGCAACATGGGTAACCCATTAAGCAAAATTAATAACCAGAAGAACTACAATGAAATGAAAACAGTGGAGCAGGGACAAGTTTATTAACCAAACAGGAAAAGGCAGCAACAACTCTCTTACATAGACGAGAAGAACCTTCATATTGTGCCTAAGTGACCGAGTGACGAAATCACTAGAACAAATGAAGGTGCCACACCAACAAGCAGCATAACCCATAGCTGAGTGCACACAAAGCCTGTTGCTCACCTCCATACATTTGCAACACAAACCCTCACTTCCAGACCAAACCCTCGGTGCAACAAAGTTACAAGAGCAAAATGAAGAAATGACATAGAATGCAGGGTTTTGGCGTAAACCAAGAGCCGGAAACAGTGACCGAGGCAAGTACTGCCAACACAGCATAATTAAAGTCCGATATAAATGCCATCCAATGAAAATCCAGAACCATCCTATGATTAACACCTAATCACAAGTATTAAGATCAAAATCATTTACTAATCATCTAATTATTGATTAGTGCACTATTGTATTATTGTTAAACATTATAGTGTGGAATTTCGGGCTAGTCCCATCAGGTATATTATCCCAGCAAAAAAACTAAGGGTCTAATAACACTAGACGATAAGAAATTGATAGCAATTTTATTTCTCTAACAAGCTCCAAAATAAATATAAACCTCGAAACAAAAATAAATTTCATAGCTTAAGAGTTTATAGATATCTTTCAAATTAATCACATAATGAGAAAAAATTAAAGAATCATGACAGTTACTAAACAAAAAAATAACAATAAATGGAAAAAAAAATAACAATAAATGGAAATGAGAGAAAGAATGATAATTCAAAAATAAAACCTTAGTATTGGCATGAGGTTGATTGAACATGATCAAGTTGATTGAATATGATCTCATGACAATTGTTGATACGATATAAAATCTTGTTATTATTATTAATATAACCGTTGATTGAATATGGTTTCATGAGAACCATTGATTTGGTAGATTGCAAGGACGTTTGTGGAGGTTCCAAAAACTAACACATATACACATAGAGTCCTATAGAGAAGAGTAGAAATAAAAAATGATACAATATAGTTAATTCAATGCGAAACAGAATGTTAATTATAGCACATTCGGATAACGGATGTAAAGAAAATTGCAATAAATAGAACCATGCAATGTATTATATAACTAAAGGGAGACTTATATACGAAATATGCGATACATTTGATAAAGTTAAATCCTATTGGGAAGTAGTGATATTAGTATGAAAATATAAAGTTAAATTAATGCCGAAGACTATAATTTTATTATCCTAAAAAATTGTTGAAACATATATAGAGATGAAATATGAAGGTGGATAAAGAAACAATATATCTAGTTAATAATTCTAACTAATAACTTTGGAATTATATAAAAGATAAAGGATATATCAGTCTAAAGAGTTTTAACTAATATACTTTAGAAATATATAGAGATGAAATATGAAGGGATAAAAAGACAATATATCTGGTTAATAACTCTAAATAATTATAACTAATATATTTTGGAAATATATAATAAAAAATTTAACTAATATATTTCAGAAATATATAGAGATGAAATATGAAGGGATAAAAAGACAATATATCTTGTTAATAATTCTAAATAATTATAACTAATATACTTTGGAAATATATAATAAAAAATTGATGAAACATATATAGAGATGAAATATGAAGAAGGATAAAAAACAACATATCTTGTTAATAATTCTAAATAATTCTAACTAATATACTTTGGAATTATATAAAAGATAAAGGAAAGTATATAAAAGATAAAGAATATATAATTCTAACTAATATACTTTGGAAATATATAAAAGATAAAGCATATATGAATTAAAAGTGGAATGTTAAAACTTAAAGAAATATGTTAAGGTAAAAGGGAAAAGGAATATATTGATAAGAGATATTCAAATTTCTTTTATGGAATAGTATGCTCAATAAAGAAGAGAGATTTTAAAGAATAGTTTTGTTATTAGGGTAGAGTATCAAGCAAAAATGTTAATATAATAGAGGGAGTTTTGGTATGATTGGGAAAGAAGCATATTAACAATAAAAAAATTAGAAAAAAATGAATATAAGATTGAAAAAGTATGAAATTTTTTATAGTTAATAAACTATTTTAAAAAATTAAAAATTTGTGTCGGAAATGAGGAATATTAGAAGTGTTAGTAGATCTAAGGTTTCAATGTTCGGCCTTGTATGGGTCATCAAAACTAAAGCAATTATTTATTTTTTGTGTTATGTTCAGAATTTTGAAGGACAATTATAAAACATTTGAACTGAGGAATATAATGGGAAGGACAATTATAAAACATTTGAACTGAGGAATATAATGGGAAGGACAATTATAAAACATTTGAACAAATAGTGTGTGGCCTGGAGGTACACTTAGATAACATAAAACAAAATAAATAAAGGTTATCCATAACTAAATAAGAAGGGGATGACATTAATGGTTTTATGTGAAGAAAAATAGAACATGATAGAGCTAATAAGAAAATAATAGAAACTCATAAGAAGAGAGCTAGGATTGAATCAACGGATACTACTGATTCTATAACTTCTAGTGGAAGTGAGTCTCATGAGTGATGAGAAAGGAGAATACAGATCTGGAAGCAATGCCTTGATGTATAAGAAGAAAAGGACGACATCTTAGTTGCAAGAATAATGTAGAAATATTAGGCCTCATAATTTTGATGATGAATATGAAGAAGGATTAGAGGCATTACTTCTTAATATGTCCAAATACTTTTTGGTCTACAGTTATCCAAGTGATTTGAAGGAAATATTGGGAACTTATCAGCAGACTAGTCAGGCAAACTTATCTGAGAATCAGACCTCCACCCTGGTAAGCCCATTGGGACATGGGGGTGGGGCGAGAGGGCATTGCATCTAACACCCTCCTGCCCCACCCCTACGGCCCAACAGGCCCGTGGGGGTAAAGGCCCAATTCTTAGAATCAGGCCTCCACCCCCTTGGGGCTTGTTGGGTCGCGGGGGTGGGGCGATGGTGGGAATTTTTCTTTAAATATTTAAATTATTTAATTTTTAAAGTTTTTATTTTATTTCTTTTTTGTATTAATGTTTTTTTAAGTTTTAAGATTTTTATTTTTTTAATGATGTTTATATTCATTTTTTTAATTATCTTGTATCATTTTTTTTGTTATTTTTTTAGTTATTTAGTAATAATTTATTGTATTTAAAAAATACAAAATTAATTAAATCTATATAATATATATATATATATTATATAATATATATATATCATTTTAAAATTTCTATCATTTTTAAGTTAATTTGTTTTTAACATTTATATGTTTGGTTTTTTTTTTATCATTTTTATATATATTTTCTATTTCTTGCCATGTTTTTAATTTGATCATATTTTAATATATATTTTTTTGTGTTACTATTTATTTATTTAGTTTTAGTTTTTTCAATACTTTAAATTTTTGTTTGTTTGTTTGTTTTTTTGTTAAAGTCCTATTTTTTTTAACATTTTAATATATCTTTTTATTTACTTGTTATTATTTTTTAAACTTGTGCTTTTTTTTTCTATTTTTTTCAATGTTTTGATTTTTATTTTCTTTTGTATTTTTCATTTTCATTTGTTTATTTTTTTGTTTGATTTTTTTTCCTGCAGGGTCTGTGTTGATCCTCAACTAGCAACCTGATCCCATTATTTGTCAATTTGATAGTTGATTTTAAAGTTTCCGTTATAATGTATCGAGTCCAACCCCACAATGTGTCAATTTAATGGTTGGTCTTTAAGCTTTCATTAGAACGGATCAGTTCGCCTACAACGCTTGTCAATTTGATAGTTTATTTTTAAATTTTTGTTGTAATGTGTCAAGTTGTCTTAGGGTAATAGTTTGAAGTTGTTATACTTTTAGCATTTGGAAAAAAAAATTACTCTTCGTATAATGATTCTTTCATTCAAGTATTCATTTAAAAAAAAAAAATAGTAGTAAAAAATTTTCATAATTCCATGGTTGAAATATGTTGAAAACTTAAGGTTTTTGTAGTCATGATCTTTGGTTTTAATTCCAAGGTTAAAAAATTGTAAAGATTTTAAGGGTTTTCTGAGTCATGACATTTCATCCTTAACGTCATTGCGAAAAAATGTTGAAAATGTGGCCTAAAAAATATGTTTTTATTAGTTTTTACAACCATGTTTAAAAAATGTTGAAAAAAAAAATTATTCCAGCATCAAAATTTTTCATTTTCGGCTTGTTTTTCATGTTTTTTTGGCTAGAGTTCTTGTTTTCAATTTATAGTTCTCGTTTCAAAGTTTACATTGTTAGTGGTCATTATAAACACTACAACAAGTTGGGTTATAAAGTTCCATGAGTAGTATGTTTTTCTTTTCAGAAGTCTTGCTGGTTTTAGGTGTCATAGAACACCGAGGACGGTGTTTCCCCAATGGGGATGTTACATAGTAATTTGTCACTTTCTCCCTGTCAGCCTTCCTGCTGTGTCATGAGACCAAATTAATCATGCTCATGCTCTCTAATGTTGCCAAATGACCCACTTTGACAAAGTCCTTCTATCATCGCAATTGTTGTAAAAATAAACGCGGTGATGAATGCTCCAAAACAGACCTAATGCACTGCCAGCGCAGAAGTACACGTGATTCCCGCGTTGGTCGAATTTCATGTGACAGCGCGTCCGTTATTTATATCTGATCGCGCTGATATGACTTTCTTTGTTATTCAGCCGCGATGTCAGTGCTCCAGTGCAGTTATTTACCCCTGATGATCCGGTCTAGGCGAGTTTGTTGTAACAACCGGCCTTCCAGATGACTCCAGACCTAGTTGTTGGCCTTGTAAATGTCTCCCTCCCTTCTCTGGCGTGTTTGTTTCATCTTTTGAGCCACCTTCCTTGGAGATAAGCTCATCCTCCCACCATTCATGGAGACTCCTTCTCCTATTTAAGCCTCCACCATTGCCAGGAGCTGCTAGTTTTTTGGAATTCATTGTGTTTGGAGTGTTGCTGATAGTGTGTGAGCTCGATAGGTAGCTGGTGTGACAAGTGTGGGATTGCTAGAGTGCTTAAGGAAAGTTGTGAAGTGTTTCCATCTTGTGTAAACTTGTGTGAGAGATATTTTCGTCTTGGGAGATCTACCTTCAAGCGTGAATGCTTGAGGGAGTTGCTGGCTAGACCCAACCAAAGGAGGATTTGACGTCAGAACATGGTTGTATTCTCTTTTGTTTTATCAATAAAAATAGATGACTATCATTATGGTTCCACTCATGTGTATTTATTATGATGTTTGAGTTTATCCTTTCTAACTGATACATAGTGGCATTTCCCGCATTTTATGCTTGTATTTGTCTTGTTCTTTGCATGTGCAGGTGTTTGTTCACAGAGATCATGAGGATTGTGACCAGCTGAAGCGAAAGAACAGAAGCGACGACCCTTCTACGAATATAAGCATTGGATTCGAGGTAGGCTCTCCTCTTGGCCTTTATTTTGCAATTAGGAACCTGCGTGTTAGCATTGTTTGATTATTGCTAGAACTCAGTTAGGCTAGTGGGATTTACCTACAGAACGATTTGGCGACTCCGCTGGGGAGTTTTACCTTGTTGTTTGATTTGTAAACTTTAGACGGAACCTGAAGCATGGCCAGGTAGCCTTCAAAACACTATTGCTCTACATTAGCAAAGTAGATCAAAGCCACTTCAATCAATCTCCAGTTTGGTTTACAAACTAAACAACTTGGAGCTAGCTTTTGTCCTTTTCTTGTTCATTTTTCCCTTGAGTTTGATTTTTGCTCTCTTTTCAATGTTTGGGGATTAGTTCTCTATTTTTTGGGTTTCCTGGTTCGGTCTGGGAAGTGCCTTGATTGTTTAAAGAGTGATTGCCTTGGTTTGGGAGTTTTTTGCTTGATTGTTGTCGTTTTTTAGTTTCATCGTGGTTTATTATAAAACAGTCGTGCTGCCATCGCATAGCCCTTTCTGTGACTTCCTGATCATCGCGTTAATACACAAAACAGTCGCAACGGTTCTGAAAATCGAACCATTACACTTAAGTTGTGTACTTCCGTGTTGACATCGCATTGTTGCTATGCGTAGTTTCTTATCAGCACATTGTTGTTGTGTTCCACCCGCGCTGATTCTTGTAGGATTGAATTTCTTCAATTCTACCTCCTGAGCCTGTTGGTCTTGCTATGCCCTATTGTTTTCACTTGATTTATGACTTGATTTTCATTGTCTGAAGGTTGAAGCACTTTCTTCTGAGTCTTGTTGAAGTGAATCTTGCTTTTTGCTTTGTGACCTGGTTTTATTGTTCCAAGTTTGTTGGATCAACTTTGTTGGGTTACTTGTTTGGAAAGGTTCGTTTACTGCTTGCTATTGGTTTGATTGAGCCTTCCTCTTTTCTTACTTTTTCTTGGTTGTTTAAGTGATTTTTGTTGAACCAACCTTGACATTGTTTCAATTTCTTTTCACTACCCGGGCATGGATCACAGTTGTTTGGGGTCAACTGGTTTTTTTTTTTTCTCCACATTTTTCTGTTATCATTTCTCAAAGTTTGTTTAATTGATGCAGGGGTAACCTGCAATAACCAGGTTCTTTCTTCACTCATGCATATAAGCTTCAAACTAACCATAGGGCCTTACACAATATATAAAACTGAAAATCCACACAACAAGAATGCACATAATATTCAGAAAAAAATAAAATATTTACAAGAGAATTCATGGCCTATTCATGGCCTCTCATTCTTCATTCTCACTCCTTCTTTCTCACTCTATTCTCAATGCCTTTGAGGCTACATAATTTAAAAAACTTAGCATGATCTAGAATCACTCAACTAAAAGCTCTAAGAGTCTACATGCAATGCATACACATGGTAAAAAGCATCTTGAGGCTTTTTCCCATCTTTTTCCTGTTCTAAAATAGAAAAGCTTTCCTTATCCCATAATGATCCACATTCACTGCTTTATGCCTAGAAACACTCCCTATTTTATTAAAAATAACAAAATATTTAAAATTATCACACCCCCCTTTTTATTCCATATTTACAAATGAAGAGGGTCTTGATGCTCCTGCATCATACACCCAACCTTAAAATTAATCATGATCTCCTGATCATTGTTCGGATCTGTGTATTCCTGGATCCCACACCTTGGCTGCAAAGTTTCCATTTGCCGCTGCTTTTGTCTGTTGTTCTTCTCCAGGTTTCCACACTTTATGCTGCATCGCTCCACTGGCTACACTCTTGCAATCTTCTGTTGTCTTCTTTTTGCTGCTTCTCCTCTTTTGCTTCACTGGTGCTGGTCTCTTCCAAGACTCCTTCATCATCCTCCGCATCATCATTTTAATTTCTTTGTCTAGCAGACTTTCTCCAACTTCTTCAGTAAGACCTGTAGTCACAAAACAATTGTTAGAATAAAAATCATAAGGCTTCAGTGCCTCTTATGCTGCTATCACTGTTGTCTGAGCTTTCACTATGGATGTTGCTGCTGTTGTCGCCATAGATGTTGCTACCTCTGTCGCCATAGATGTTGCTACCTCCCAAACTTCCTGTCCCTCTGCAACATGCTTTGGCTCATCACCTGCAAATTCATCTGCAACTTTTCCCTCTTGTTCACTGCACTGGCTTCTTTCTTCTGCAATCTCCCTGTCATACTGTGGATTTTCCAACCAATATTCTAACAATGCAATCTCTTTGTAGCATCGCTGAAGCACCTCATCATCACCTGCATTCATACATAAACTTTCAGTATCAACTGTTACTTCCTTTATCTGTGCTTCAGACTGATTCACTTCTTCTGCATCTACAAGAACTTCCTCTTGTGCTGTAACAGTTTCACAAGATGGCACATCCTCCTCAACACCTGCAAACATACCCAACACATCAGTGTTAAAACTGCAAGACTTTTTAGTCCTGACGGCTTCCTTCAACGGTTTCCTTTGAACAAATCTGCATGTGGGATTTTCAAATTTCATCTCTGGCACAAGAATTCTAAGTCCCTTTCTCACCAAGGCAATCAGAATTTGCCTAAACCTCCTCTGCAAAGACAAAAAGAAAGGATAAAAAGGAGATGCTTATAATTACCTTCAAAGAAGCTCAGACTTTGTAAAATCCCCATGAAGCATATAGTATTAAAAACATAATCATGTTCATACAAGTATAAGGAAATTTCACAAAATATATTTCAAACAAAGATTATATGTATTTATATACAAATACACAAATTTTCAATGTGGAAACAATGGGTGATATATGTCTTCGAACAATAATTGGAAAACGTAATGAACTATAGAAATGAACTAGGAGGATATTTGACCCCAACTTCTACAAAGAATATGGGAATAAATATGCCTATTCTTTTATAAATGAATAAGTCATAAAATCAAAATAAAATAAAGGTAAGTATTGGCTACGACCACCATAAATTTTATATTCCAATGTACATTCAAGTATGTAAATACTAATATATTTCACAGCATAATTTTGTTGCCATCATTAACAAGTTTTAAAGGATAGGGTTTTAACTATATAAGTGGTATTAAATGAGGAAAATACATTTAGAACTAAGCAAAATATTTTTTCGAAAATGTAAATAAGATTGGGTAAATGATAACCCATGGATAATAATAAAGACATTCACAATTTATCTATGGCAAAATTAATATATAGGATTCTTTTAATTAACAATATTTGGATAGTTTAGCTTGTTGAGTTGCATTTTTCTATTAGTATGCAACCATTGTCCAGTATTAAAAGGAACTGAACTAGGTTTCTTTTTATCAAGAAGGAATCATAAGGTTCATCTACAAAAATGTGAATATTATTAATAAACAAACCAACTTAATTATAAATATAATGCTGCAATTCAATTATCAAGAACAATGACAAAACTATTAAATTAATCAAGGCTATGAAAATTGTAATGAGGAATACAAGTTAATAAGGGTGCAAAAGAACCAAGGTTCTGATAACACTAGAAGATAAGAATTTGATAGCAATTTTATTTCTCTAACAAGCTCCAAAACAAATATAAACCTCGAAACAAAAATAAATTTCATAGCTTAAGAGTTTATAGATATCTTTCAAATAAATCACATAATGAGAAAAAGTTAGAGAATTGTGGCAGTGACTAAACAAAAAAATGAACAATAAATGGAAATGAGGGAAGGAATGATAGTTCAAAAATAAAACCCTAGTATTGATATGAGGTTGATTGAATATGATCTCATGACAATCGTTGATAACCCATGGATAATAATAAAGACATTCACAACTCATCTATCACAAGGAAAAAAATAATATATAGAGGATTCTTTTAATTACCAATATTTGGATAGTTTAGCTTGTTGAGTTGCATCCTTCTATTAGTATGCAACCATTGTCAAGTATTAAAATTAACTAAACTAGGTTGATTTTTATCAAGAAGGAATCATAAGGTTCATCTACAAAAAACGTGAATATCATTAATAAACAAAGCAACTTGATTATAAATATAATGATGCAATTCAATTATAAAGGACAATGACAAAACTATTCAATTAATCAAGGCTATGAAAATTGTAATGAGGAATACAAGTTACTAAGGGTTATAAATTTCATATAACTGAAAGAGGTATGTTATCCCAGAAAAGAACCTAGGATCTGATAACACTAGAAGATAAGTAATTGATAGAAATTTTATTTCTCTAACAAGCTCCAAAATCAATATAAACCTCGAAACAAAAATAAATTTCATAGCTTAAGAGTTTATAGATATCTTTCAGATTAATCACATAATGAGAAAAAGTTAGAGAATCATGGCAGTGACTAAAAAAAAAATGAACAATAAATGGAAATGAGGGAAGGAATGATAATTCAAAAAAAAACCTGTTATCAAACCAACTCAAGAAAAGGTATAAGAGATAGATCAACGCCTTAGAATTCAGCCTCTTCGAGGGGGCAACCTCCTTTACATTACATAAATGAACAATTCTTGGATGATAAAAATGAAAAGACCTCCTTTCTATATATAGGAGTCGTAAGGGGTCATAACATAATCAAAGCCTACATAACAATAATAATATAAAGCCACAAAAATAACAATAGAGGGATTCTATGGGGCACAGTACTAACAATATGGGGGCAATAGGGGCACAAAAATATTAATAAGGGGTATAACTACAATAGTAATGGGGTAATCACTAGTATTATAGGCACCCAACATGCCCCTCTCCTTCAAAAAAGTGTTGTCCTCAACGCTTGAGTAGTTCTAGATACTTCTGCACAAAATTCTCATCCTCCCATGTGGAATCTTCAACGGATAAGTTCTTCCACTTGATAAGATACTCTGAAATTGAACGATTTCGTGGCTGTCGAGTTCTTGTTTTTGTGACTGCTTCCAGTTCCAATATAATTTTTCCTTCCTCATCAAGTTCTGGCAATATTGTTTGAACTGGGAGCTTGTCACCTATAACCTTCTTAAAAAATGAAACATGGAAAATTGGGTGCAATCGAGAAGCTGCAGGAAGCTCCAATTTGTATGCCATAGTACCAATCTTTTGCAACACCTTTTACGGACCATAATATTTTGGTGATAATTTATTATCCTTCTTAGCTTGCTTGAGGGACATTTTCTTATATGGTTGTAGCCGTAGGAATACCCAATCACCTACATCAAAACTTCTTTCGCTGCGATGTTGATCTGCCTGTTGTTTCATTCTATTCTGTGCCAACACGAGGTTATCCTTTAAGAGTTGGAGGACTTGTTGTTGGTGTTCGATGTGATGTTCCACTGCTTGAACCTTAGAATTTTCTCTTAAATATGATGTGATGGATGGTGGTTGATACCCATAAATTGCCATAAATGGGGTCATTTTTCTTGCTGTATGGAAGGAAGTGTTATACCACCATTCAGCGAGAGGCAACCATTTGACCCATTGTGTCTGTTTATCAGATACAAAGCAACGAAGATATCCTTCCAAACATTTGTTTACTATCTCAGTTTCCCATCAGATTGAGGATGATAAGATGAGCTATGAGCTAACTGAGTACCAAGACAAGAAAATAATTCTGTCCAAAAATTTCCAGTGAAAATGGGATCTCTGTCACTTACAATAATCTTTGGGTTTCCATGTAGCTTTTGAATTGTTTCCATAAATTCACTAGAAACTGTACTGGCTTTAAATGGATGTGATAATGCACAAAAGTGTGCATACTTGGTAAGTCTGTCAACTACCACCATGATGACACTCTTTCCCTCAGACTTGGGTAAAACCTGTGATAAAATCCATTGAAACCTCCTCCCAACGTTGGCTTGGAATGGATAAAGGTTGTAATAGACCCGGTGTCTTAATTGTTTCAACTTTATTTTGCTGGCAAACCAAAAATTCCGCCACAAACTTTTGAATATCTGATTTAAGGCCCTCCCAAAAAAATTCCTTCTTAACCCTATGGTAAGTTTTAAAAAATCCCGAGTGCCCTCCTAAGGGAGAAGTGTGCAATTCCATAAGAATCTTTTGTTTTAGCTGGGAATTCTTACAGAGGTATAAGCGATCTTTGTACCATAACGAATCATTTTGCCAACTAAACGTATCTGACATACTAGAATGTTGTTATAACTTTCGAATAAGTGCCCACAATTCTTCGTCATTCTTTCATTCCTCCCTTTCTTCATTTATCCAATCTGGTTGGATAATAGAAATGGCACACAATAATGCTTCCACATCCTCATCCTTTCTTGAGAGTGCATCTGCCACCACATTTTGCTTCCCTTTTTTCTAGATTATTTCAAAGTCATAACCCATCATCTTTGTGACCCACTTTTGTTGCTCTTCAGAGGATAATCTTTGTTCTAAAAAGTATTTAAGGCTATCATGATCCGTTTTTACCTTGAAGTGTCTTCCCATTAGGTAGGGTCGCCATTTCTTAAGTGCATGTAGCATTGCCAACATTTCTTCTCATAAATAGCTTTGTGTAAAAAATTTCCTTTGATTGGATGACTTTCAAAAGCAATGGGTCTTTCATCTTGCATTAGAATGAACCAATTCCATTTCCTGAAGCATCAACATTCCACAATAAATGTTTTTGTGAAGTCCAGTGTAGCTAAGAC
>APFE030200948.1:4347-77868 GCA_000404065.3 Pinus taeda | reverse complement strand
GATAATACCTTGTCAACCCAAGAAATCCTCGCAGATGCTTTATGGATGTGGGGATTCTCCATTCCTTAATGGATTTAATTTTGATAGGGTCTACCTTAGCTCCTTCATGAGATACAATATGACCCAGATATTCCACCTCTTGTACTCCAAAGAAAAATTTGGATCTTTTTGCACATAATTGTTTTTCCTCCAATAGTTCTAGCACCCTGTCAACATGTTCAACATGATCCTTCCAAGACTTGTTGTAGGTAAGTATATCATCAAAGAATACTAACACAAATTTTCTAAGGAATGGTTTGAAAATTGAATTTATCAAACCTTGAAATGTTGAGGGTGCATTGGTAAGGCCAAAAGGCATGACGAAAAATTCCTAATGACCCTCATGAGTTCTAAATTCTATTTTCAGAATGTCTTCACTCTTCATTCTGATTTGATGATATCCTGAATGAAGATCCAACTTGGTGAAGTAAATTGATCCATGCAATTCATCCAGTAATTCATCAATGACAGGAATGGGAAACTTATCTTTAATAGTGAGCTTGTTGAGCTCCCTATAGTCGGGACACATGTGCCATGATCCATCCTTCTTTTGCACCAATACTACAGGAGCAGAGAAAGAACTTTGACTCGGTTGAGTTATACCAGCCTCTAGCATTTTTTCAAGCATACGTTCAATTTCACTCTTTTGGGAATAAGGATATATGTACATATTAATGTTTGGAGGAACACTTCCTGGAATCAGATGAATAGCATGATCATGATCACGAATAGGTGGGAGACCTTTGGGACTCTGAAATACCTTGGAATGATTGTTCAAGACTATTTGGAGATCTAGAGAAATAGATGATTCCAATGTGGAAACATCTAGTGAACATAATTGTGCAATTACACCTTTTTGTTCCTTTTTTAGAAGCTTTGTCATACCATTAGAGCTGATTATCTTTCTCAGTTTCCCTGCAATACCTTAAACAACTCCTTCCCTCCATAGAAAATTTCATGAAAAGTCTTGAAAATTAAAAGCTATTGTACCCAAGGATTTAGACATTGGACTCCCAAACATCAGCACCTCCCATTGGAATGGAGAGCATTGGGCTAGTCAATACATATTCTCCCATGGATAGCTTGATATTATGGCACTTTCCAGAGAAATTTATTATTCCTCCATTTGCAACCATCACTTGACACTCTGGTGTTAGATATAAGAAGCAATTCAATTCTTTTGCTACCTTGCAATGAATAAAATTATGAGTACTTCCTGAATCATTCAACACTATTACCTATTTCTTCTTGATTTGTCCTTCTATATTGATGGTTTGAGGAGTGGTAATTACCGCCAATGCATTACAAGATATGGTCACATTCATTTTTTCTTCATCTAGGCTTTGTTCTTGGAGTATATCCTCTTCTTTTGACATTTCTTGCTCCTTTTCTTCTTCCTCTTCACAATCTATGTAGAATAATTTCTTCTCAGCACACTTATGACCTTTAGTGTATTTGCTATCACAATTGTAACAAAGCCCTTTTTTTCTTTCTTCTTCTAATTGTTGTGGTGTCAACCTTATAGGTTGTGGAAGACTAGCAACAACACCACTTCCATCTTTATAGATGTGAGTGGTATTATTCCTGGTTGCCATAATTTTGCTTTCCATTTTTCTTGCTAACCTAAATGCCTTCTCTAATGAATCAGGTTCCCAAAGGCAAACATCATGTTGGATATTATGCTTTAAAGACCCTATGAAAACATCAATCCTATGCTCCTCTGGAATATATTTTACCCTTATGTTCAATTTTTGGAACTCCTCAATGTGCTCCATTATTGAACCCTTTTGTTCAAGACTTATCAATTGGCTAAAAAAAGTGTTTCTTTTTGTATCCTCATAATGTGCTATCAATTCTTCCATAAAAATTTCCCAATGATAAATTGTTTATGAGAGCAAAGCCATTGGTACCATACAAGCTAATTTGATTCCAAATATAAAGTTGCCATACGTACCTTTCGTGTGTTTTGCACATTATTGAGATCGAAAAATTGCTCCATCTGTAATATCCATGTTGCAGGATCCTTGCCATCAAACTTCCTGATATCGATTTTTGTAATATGGTGGGTCTTTGATCCAAAATTAGAGTCTATGGAATCATGATTAACATTTCTTTTTTTCTCATCATGAGTTTCCTTTACTACCCTTTCACCTTTGGTGACCCTTTCTTGTAGCAACTTATTCATAGTTATCTTCAATTCTTCCATGTCTGTTTTCAAATCGATCTTCAAATCATCCATCTTAACTTCCACATCATTCATCTTAGCTTCTACACCTTTCTTTAAACAATCCATCTTAGATTCTATTCCTTTTTGTGCACGTGACACTTGTTGCACTTGGTCTCGTAATTTTGATATATCATGTTGCATTTCTTCCTCTTCTTCATGAGTCATGCTAGAGCTTTCTGGTCGCCTTCTAGGTGTTTCCATTTTCTTTCTTCGGGGCATCAATTACTGATAATAATGCTTCACTATGCCCTTTGAATTCCTTCAAAATAAATTTTCAAACCAAGCTAAAGCAAACATTTAAAAAATATAAACACCTTTTTTCACTTTGTAGGAGCTCGATATTGCCTCTGGTTTATCTCTGTAATTTCGGATCATCGAGTTCTAAAATTGCGACCTATGGTAGCCCTCTGTGTCCTCTTTCCAATGCCACCAGTCTGACCCCAATTGGATTCTCCAATGAAGAGTTATGCCAAATCTCCCATAGTGACCTGATTATAGACTAATTCAGTAGAGCGAACTTGTACGACGTTCCATGAGTCACTGTTTCGACCTCTGGCTCTGAGAAATATATAGACGAAACTATAGGCCATCCTCTTTCTGCACCTTTTTAGGAAATTTCAATCCAATGCTAAGAGAAAATGTTATGACGATTTTCCCCAGGTCACTTGTTTGGAATGTAATTCAGGAGTCTGCAAAAAGACCAACTTCCTCAGATCATATCTGCGCAATTATTGAGAAAAATGCTCGAAAATTCGGACCTGAGAGTTAGCACGATGTCTTCTCAAATGGGTTTTTTTTCACCTTCTGAAACATCGCCGAAAAATAGTTATAGCGAAAATGTCACGATGACTTGTTTGGAGCAGCGAAACCCTAGAATCCAAAGATCTGATAGCAAATGTTATGAAACCAGCTCAAGAAAAGATAGAAGAGATAGATCAACGCCTTAGAATTCAGCCTCTTCAAGGGGGCAACCTCCTTTACATTACATAAATGAAAAATTCTTGGATGATACAAATGAAAAGACCTCCTTTCTATGTATAGGAGTCTAAGGTGTCATAACATAATCAGATTCTACATAATAATAATAATGTAAGGGCACAACAATAACAATAATGGGCTTCTATGGGGCACAATAGTAACACTATAGGCACAATACGGGCACAACAATATTAATAAGGGGTACAACTGCAATAGTAATGGGGTAATCACTAGTATTATGGGGACCCAACAAAACCCTAGTATTGATTTGAGGTTGATTGAATATGATGTCATGAAAATCATTGATAACCCATGGATAATAATAAAGACATTCACAACTTATCTACTGCAAGGAAAAAATTAATATATAGAGGATTCTTTTAATTACCAATATTTGGATAGTTTAGCTTCTTGAGTTGTATTCTTTTATTAGTATGCAACCATTGTCCAGTATTAAAAGGAACTGAACTAGGTTCCTTTTTATCAAGAAGGAATCATAAGTTTCATCTACAAAAACGTGAATATCATTAATAAACAAACCAACCTGATTATAAATATAATGCTGCAATTCAATTATGAAGAACAATGACAAAACTATTAAATTAATCAAGACTATGAAAATTGTAATGAAGAATACAAGTTACTAAGGGCTATAAATTTCATATGACTGAAAGAGGTATTGATGCAAGAGCATCCAACTAAGGGCATCATGACCAGGTGTTGGTCTTAGCCAAGAAGGATAGGTTCAAAGACGTTTAATTTCATTTACGTTTAATGAATAAAACAATATCTAGGAATTAGTTTTTTTTATTATTATTAGTTAAGAAATATTACGAACAATATAGTTAGGGTAGTGTCAAAACAGTTACATTGTTTTTTCATTTTCTTAGTCCATCTTAGAGATGTTTGTTCATAAAAAAAAATATGATATTGTAACTCCTACAGTACAGGAAAACATAACATGATTAATGACCATGTAACTACAAAGAGTAATTGTATGGGAACCGAGAACAATTTGAATAATTGTTTAACCACAACATAAAAATAAATGTAATACAATCATGTTGGGGTTCAACACATGATAAGAGAAATAAAATACAGAGAATAATTTCTTTCATCCAAAACATTCGAGTCCATCTGTAACAGTTCATTGTAATATTCATTTACTTTTCTCTTAACCATTGAGTAAGAAAAACTAAGCAAGTATGGTGTGTTCCTATCCTTTCCATTTATGTTCTTTTCTAAAGAACAAAACATGAACAACAAAATTAGACAAGTATTCCAAGTACAAAGACTGGCAGCACACAAATGGAGTTCCACAATGAAAGCCAATCACATTACGAGAAATTCAAAAAGAATGAGAATGCAAACGCTGAGCAACAATCCTAGGATAGAGGTAAATGAAATATAACCAAATTTCTTGTTAATTCTTTTCATTCCCAACAAAAAATATTTGTATACATATAATAGTGTAGTGATACCCTTTCAAACTGCGGAATAACAATATGAACCAGCAAAACCCTAAGGGTGAGGGTTTGGGTGGCCATCGTCCAAAAGGTGGTTTACAGTTACAAACTGCCAGAGATCAAATGAGGGTTCTGTATGAGGCTGAGCTAGGTCGCATAGCGACAACAAAGAAACTTGAAGTGGAAAAGAACTGGGCCTCTGCCCAACAAATTGATAGAGACAAACTAACAAAGACAAATTTATAATAGTAGTAGAGCCTACCGGAACAAAGCCGTAGAAATTTCATCAACCACGCCAGAGAACGAACCCCACTTGTGCAAGCAAATCAAGACAATGTTGTTAGACAAATGCCAACAAAGTAAAAGACAAGAAGCAGTGAGAAACTGAATGCAAAGTAAGCAAATTGTTTTAGCTGGAGATTAGTCATGTGGTAAGAGTGAAACCCCACTGAGCCACAACCCACGGTGACACCCTAAGACCAAGGAGGAGTCCTTGTTAGAACCAGAGGAAAACAAAAAGGATAAGCAAACATGGAGGGAAAACTTACCTGAACAAAGTTGTGAAGTTGAGGAGGAGGCCACCGTGACTGTGACCTGTAGAATGCAACATGGGCAACCCATTAACCAGAATTAATAACCAGAAGAACTACAATGAAATGAAAATAGTGGAGCAGGGAAAAGCTTATTAAGCAAACAGGAAAAGGCAACAGGAACTCTCTTACACAGATGAGAAGAACCTTCATACTGTGCCTAAGTGACCGAGTGATGAAATCACCAGAACAAATGAAGGTGCCACACCAACAAGCAGCGTAGCCCATAGTTGGGCGCACACAAAGCCTGTTGCTCACCTCCATACATTTGCAGCACAAACCCTCACTTCTAGACCAAACCCTCAGCGCAACAAAGTTACAAGAGAAAAATGAAGAAATGACATAGAATGCAGGGTTTTCGCGTAAACCAAGAGCCGGAAACAGTGACCAAGGGAAGTACCGCCAACACAACATAATTAAAGTCCGATATAAATGCCATCCAATGAAAATCCAGAACCATCCTATGATTAACACCTAATCACAAGTATTAAGATCCAAATCATTTACTATCTAATTATTGATTAGTGCACTATTGTATTATTGTTAAACATTATAGTGTCGAATTGCGGGCTGGCCCCATCAGGTATAGTATCCCAACAAAAGAACTAAGGGTCTAATAACACTAGAAGATAAGAAATTGATAGAAATTTTATTTCTCTAACAAGCTCCAAAATGAATATAAACCTCGAAACAAAAATAAATTTCATAGCTTAAGAGTTTATAGATATATTTCAAATTAATCACATAATAAAAAAAAAAATTAAAAAATCATGGCCGTTACTAAACAAAAAAAATAACAATAAGCAAAAAAATAACAATAAATGGAAATGCGAGAAACAATGATAATTCAAAAATATAACCCTAGTATTGGTATGAGGTTGATTGAACATCATCCGCTTGATTGAATATGATCTCATGACAATCGTTGATACGATATAAAATCTTGTTATTAATATCACCGTTGATTGAATATGGTCTCATGAGAACCATTGATTTGGTAGATTGCAAGGACATTTGTGGACGTTCCAAAAACTAACACCTATACACATCGAAGCCTCTAGAGAAGAGTACTGTTGGAATTCAGAGGCACAACAAATCAAACAATATAATGCATAGCAGCACATAAACACAATAATTAACGTGGTTCACCCAACCAATATGGGCTACATCCACCAAACATAGGCATCGGGAGTTTATTAATCAAATTGGAGATTACATCAAGAAATTCTCATAAAACCTCTCACACTCTTAGCAAACCATCCAAATGGTTGCCTGTTATATAGCATAGAGAATCTAACAACCTCATTAACTCCCTCACATCAAATATAGGAGGTATTAATTCCCTCCCAACAACCTGGAGCTAATCTAGGGACTGAATCCCTATTGTTGTCATCAGCTGAGATTTTTCCTATTTTGCTACAAATAGAAAATCTCAACAATCTCCACCTTGACAACAATTCGCCTGATGCCCTGTTATTATTATTTTATTTTTTCTGCAAGCTAAGAGAAGCCAAACACCAGTGTAGCTTCTCCAACAAAACTGGTTTCGTGAACATGTCTGCACAGTTCTCCTTTGTATGCACCTTTTCAAGAGAGACTCCTCTTTCAGTTATAACCTGTCTTACAAAATGGTACTTAATTGGAATATGCTTTGATTTACTAAGATAGGCCAGATTCTTAGCCAAATGTATTGCACTTTGACTATCACAAAGTAACTTGATGTTGTCCTATAACCTACCAAACTCACCAAGCAAACCTTTCAACCAAACCGCCTCTTTGCAAGCATGAGAAGAAGCAATGTATTCTGCTTCAGTAGTGGACAAAGCAACAATGTTCTGTAGCTTTGACATCCAGCTGATAGCTCCACCTGCAAGAGTAAATACGTACCCTGAAGTTTACATTCTCTTATCCAAATCACCTGCAAAATCGGAATCAACATATCCGAAAACAAATTCACTACTCTTATTGTAAGAAATACAATAACTACTTGTGCCTCTGAAGTACCGAAGCACCCATTTCACTACTGACCAATGTTCTTTACCTGAATTTTCCATGTACCTGCTGACAACCCCAACTGCATGTGAAATATCTGTTCGAGTACAAACCATCGCATACATTAAACACCCTACTACATTGGCATATGGAATTCGAGACATATAATCCTTTTCTTCATCTGTATTAGGACATAAACTCGAAGAAAGCTTAAAATGGGAAGCTAAAGGGACTGAAACAGGCTTCACATTATCCATACCAAACCTCAAAAGTATTTTCTCAATATACTTTTGTTGTGATAGCCATAGCTTACCATTGCTCCTGTCTCTGAAAATCTCCATGCCCAAAATCTGTCTTGCTGCTCCTAGATCTTTCATATCAAATGTCCTTGCCATCTGAGCCTTCAACCTGTTGATTTCTTCTATGCTTTTGCTTGCTAAAAGAATATCGTCAACATACAATACCAAGATAATGAATATGCCATTATTCAACTGTTTGAAATAAACACAATGATCATATTCACTTCTAACATATTTCTGACTCAACATGAAAGAATCAAACTTCTTATACCACTGCCGAGGCGACTGCTTCAGGCCATATAATGACTTCTTGAGCCTGCAGAAAAATTTCTCATTGCGATGCTGAACAAACCCTTCCGGTTGTTCCATATATATTTCCTCATCTAAATCACCATGTAGAAATGCAGTCTTAACATCTAACTGCTGCAACTCCAAATCAAACAAAGACACTAATGCTAACACAATTCTAATTGAAACAATTTTAACCACTCGCGAAAAAATCTCATGAAAGTCAATACCAGCTTTCTAAGAAAACCCTTTTGCAACCAGTCGCGCTTTGTACATGTCTTCCGTGTCATTCACACCCCGTTTCAGCTTGAAGACCCATTTACACCCCACAGTTTTCCTGCCTTTCGGAAGCTCCACCAAATCCCATGTGCCGTTCTTACTCAAGGCCATCATTTCGTCCTTCATGGTTGCTTTCCACTTGTCACTTTTCGAACCTTCTATTTCTTCCTGATAGCACAGAGGTTCATTTTCATTAGTAGTAAATGCAACATAAGTGACATAGTCATCATACCTTCTCAGTGGCCGTTTGATTCTTGTTGACCTCCTTAAGGATGTTTCTGGAGCTTCCTCAATTGGCTGAGTACCATCTGTAGGAACTTCTTGCAGATCAGTATCTGAGACCTATTCATGATCTAAACATGAACCCTGTTCATGTTCTGATTCTGAAACTTGTTCATGACTAGTATCTGAACTATGGTCATCATGACTATCGTTAGAATTGCTATCAAACTGAATGTGTTGAAAGTCAAATACATCATCCTGTTTCAATCTACTATCTACATCTAACTGTACAAGAGAGGATTCATTAAACTTTACATCTCTGTTGGTAATGATTTTGCAGGTAGTAGGATCCCACAATCTATATCCCTTTGTTCCAACACCATACCCAACAAAGATATACCTTTTAGACTTTGGATCTAACTTAGTTCGCTGATGCTTAGGCACTAGAGCATATGCTTCACAACCAAACACTCTGAGTTTAGAATAGTCACAAGGGTGTCCTTTCCATACCTCTTGCAGAATCTTGTAGTCTATGGCCATTGATGGAGATCGGTTTATCACATAACAAGTTGTTTCCACTACTTTTGTCCACAACTCCTTTTGCAACCCGGCGTTACTCAGCATACTCCTTGCTCTCTCTAGAAGAGTCCTGTTCATGTGTTCAGCAACTCCATTTTGCTGAGGAGTATAAACCGTGGTCTTATGCCTCTCGATGCCTGCATCCTTGCAATAGCTGTCAAACTCCTTGGAAGTAAACTCACCACCATTGTCAATTCGTAAACATTTTATTGTTCTACCAGTGCTATTTTCTACCAATGCTCTAAACTGCTTGAAAACTGAAAAAACATCAGACTTTCTTTTCAACATGTAGACCCAAACCTTCCTAGAAAAGTCATCAATGAATGATACAAAATAAGATGAACCACCATATGAGGTTGTAGGGGTTGGTCCCCAAACATCTGAATGGATATAATCAAGTATGCCTTTACTAGTATGTTTGTCTGTTTTAAACTTTTGTTTACTTTGTCTTCCAAACAGACAATGCTTACAGAAATCTAATTTTCCAGACTTCAGATTTGGAAGTAACTTGCGATCAGCCAAAATTTTCAACCCTCTCTCACTCATATGCCCCAATCTTTGATGCCATAAGTGAATGGAGTTACTGTCATGTTCAGACACAATAGACACAAAATTTGACCCTGTACCTCCATCTAACTGAAATAGATTTCCTACTTTCTTAGCTTTCATAACTAGTAAAATGCCTCTGTAAATTTTCATTACTCTACCTTGAATTACAGTTTTATACCCATTTGAATCAAGTGCTCCTAATGAAATCATATTTTTTCGTAAATCTGCTACATGCCTCACATCAGTTAATATTCTAGTTGTTCCATCAAACATTTGTAGTTGTATGCTTCCAATCCCAACAATATTACATGTTACATCATTACCCATGTACACAACTCCATCATTAATTGATTTATATTCTTTAAACCATTCTTTATGGATACACATGTGGTCTGATGCCCCGGAATCTAACAACCAATGTTGGCCATGATTTGACACATTAACTGATAATACTTCATCACTCATACCTGAACCCAATGTCGAACCTGTATCTGTCGTATTCGCCTCCTTTTTCTCTGTCGAAGACTCTACTTTTGAATTTTGTTGCTGACGCTTCCAGCAGTCCTTCTTTAAATGCCCTGATTTGCCACAAAACCAACACTTTAGCTTACTCTTCTTCCCTTTTGACTTTGAACGTGAGTCGCTCGGCTTCCTGGGACGTCTTTCTTTCGAACGACCTCTAACCATCATAGCTTCTGATGTAGAGGTTTTGTAATGCGACTTCCTCCTTTTTTCTTCCAATAATAAGGATGCAACTACATCATCAAACTCAATAGTTTCTGGTGAACTAAGACTTATAGAAGTAACAAAATGATCCCATGATTCGGGCAACGAGCACAATAAAGTAATAGCTTTATCCTCGAATGGAATTTTTACTTCTATACTTTGTAATTGCACAAGAAGAGTGTTAAAAGCATTTAAATGATCAACAATCGATGTACCTTCCTTCATTCTCAAACCGTACAACTGTCGCTTCAGGAGAATCCTATTGGTTAAGGATTTGGTCATGTACAGTTTCTCAAGTTTCGTCCACAAACCAGCAGTTGTTGTCTCCGACACAATATTAAACAGGACATCATCAGCTAGACAGAGTCGAATAGAACTAATTGATCTTTCATCCATCTCGGCCCACTTGCTATCTGTGATTTTGTAAGGTTGTTTGGCCTTGCCCAACAACGCCTTTGCCACGCCATGTTGGACAAGAAAATCATGCATTTTTACTTTCCAGATCTCAAAATTATTCTTGCCATTAAATTTCTCAATTTCAAACCGGGCACTTTGAGTTTTCACCATTTGTATCAACAAAACACAGAATAATCTCCAATATCCAACCAGCAATTTAAAAAAAAAAATTGCCTATGCCTTTACAAAAAAAAATTGCCCTTTGCAAAAAAAAACTTTCCTTGTACTTGTGCAAATTCCACCCTATAAAAGCAAAATACGTACACTTCTTGTTTTTTATTTGCACCAGTAAACCAATATTTTATTTACGGTTTTGTTATTTACTGTTTCGTAGAGAATTGCAAGGGCCACCCACTAAAGCACTCAGAGTTCAAATTTATGAATGTTGTCACTGCGTTTTTAAAAAAAATTGACTGACTGTCACTGCATTTTTACAAGCGGGATCTATTGTTGAATGATGGAAATCATTGAACGTTAATAAAACGTGTGAATTATATTTTGGCATTGAGGTCTCGTGAAGTCATGACGTTTTACCAAACCCGTCTGGCATCACATTTGGACGGACTGGTGCCAACAATTGGAAATTTTGTGACACTTTGAGATGTCCCAATGTGGATCATGGATTATTTCAAAGCAACTTTCTTCTGCGAATGCAACTTTCTTCTGACGCAAGTCAGTTTTCTTTCAGTTACTTACAGAACTAAATTGGTTTTGCATTTAAAAAAAAAAAATGAATCCAGCTATAACGTGTGAATCGTTTTAAAAAAAAAACAATGTATTCTGCAATTTATTCAAATGACTATTGTTGTTGTTCTCATTCATAATGCCAAGGATTTAAAAGAAAATGGAACCTTTGTAATTTCGGATGGCACCTTTGATCAGCGCAGCACCGCAGGGAGGTTCTGCACCTTCTGAACGCATTCACACGGATACACAACAATTACGCACCAACAGCTCAGTCCGCACTCGCAACAGCATAGTCCACACCCCTCCTCTCATTAGCGCAGCACCTTCAAGACTCCGGGACTTGATACAACAGGACCTCCTCCGCTGTGCCAGACGTCCAACAGTGCTCTGATACCAATTGTTGGAATTCAGAGGCACAAAAAATCAAACAATATAACACACAGCAGCACATAAACACAAGAATTATCGTGGTTCACCCAACCAATCTCGGCTACGTCCACCAAACATAGGCATCAGGAGTTTATTAATCAAATTGGAGATTATATCAAGAAATTCTCATAAAAACTCTCACACTCTTAGCAAACCATCTGAATGGTTGTCTGTTATATAGCATAGAGAATCTAACAGCCTCATTAACTCCCTCACGTCAAATATAGGAGGCATTAACTCCCTCCCAACAACCTGGAGCTAATCTAGGAACTGAATCCCTATTGTTGTCATCAGCTGAGATTTTTCCTATTTTGTTACAAACAAAAAATCTCAACAAGTACAAATAAAAAATGATACAATATAGTTAATTCAATGCGAAACAGAATGTTAATTATACCACATTCGGATAACGGACGTAAAGAAAGTTGCAATAAATAGAAACATGCAATGTATTATATAACAAAAGGAGACTTACATACGAAATATGCGATACATTGATAAAGTTAAATCCTATTAGTATGAAAATATAGTGTTAAATTAATGCCGAAAACTATAATTTTATTATCCTAAGAAATTGTTGAAACATATATAGAGATGAAATATGAAGGTGGATAAAGAAACAATATATCTAGTTAATAATTCTAACTAATATACTTTGGAATTATATAAAATATAAAGGATATATTAGTCTAAATAATTTTAACTAATATACTTTAGAAATATATAGGGATTATTTAACTAAATATACTTTCGAAATATATAGAGATGAAACTATATCAGTATAAATAATTTTAACTAATATACTTTGGAAAATATATAGATTATTTAACTAATATATTTTGGAAATATATAGAAATGAAATATGAAGGTGGATAAAGAAAACAATATATCTTGTTAATAACTCTGAATAATTATAACTAATATACTTTGGAAAATATAATAATAAAAAATTGATGAAACATATATAGAGATGAAATATGAAGATGGATTAAAAACAACATATCTTGTTAATAACTCTAAATAATTCTAACTAATATATTTGGAATTATATAAAAGATAAAGGAAAGTATATAAAAGATAAAGGATATACAATTTTAACTAATATACTTTGGAAATATATAAAAGATAAAGGATATATGAGTTAAAAGTGGAATGTTAAAACTTAAAGAAATATGTTAAGGTAACAAGGAAAAGGAATATAGTGATAAGAGATATTCAAATTTCCATTATGGAATAGTATGCTCAATAAAGAAGAGAGATTTTTAAGAATAGTTTCATGTTATTAGGGTAGAGTATCAAGGAAAAATGTTAATATAATAGAGGGAGTTTTGGTATCATTGGGAAAGAAGCATATAGTGATAAAAAATCAGAAATAAATGAATATAAGATTGAAAAAGTATAAAAAAATTTATAGCTAATAAATTATTTAAAAAAATTAAAAATTGGTGTTGGAAATGAGGAATATTAGAAGTGTTAGTAGATCTAAGGTTTCACCGTTCGGCCTTGTATGGGTCATCAAAGCTAAAGCAATTATTTATTTCTTGTGTTATGTTCAGAATTTTAAAGGACAATTATAAAACATTTGAACTGAGGAATATAATGGGAAGATTTCCATAGGATCACCTAGACGTTGAGGAACCTAATACCGAGATTGTAATGATGGGTGGAGGAGCTAGTATTGTAGAAAAAAATGTGTTATTACAAATAGTGTGTGGCTTGGAGGTACACATAGATAACATAAAACAAAATCAATAAAGGTTATCCATATCTAAATAAGAAGGGGATGACATTAATGGTTTTATGTGAAGAAAAATAGAAGAGGATAGAGCAAATAAGAAAATAATAGAAACTCATAAGAAGAGAGCTAGGATTGAATCAATGGATACTACTGATTCTATAACTTCTAGTGGAAGTGAGTCTCATGAGTGATGAGAAAGGAGAATACAAATATGGAAGCAATACCTCGATGTCCAAGAAGAAAAGGACGACATATTAGTTGCAAGAATAATGTAGAAAGAATAGGCCTCATAATTTTGATGATGAATATGAAGAAGGATTTGAGGCATTACTTCTTAATATTATCCAATAATTTTTTAATATTAAATTTTTTATCATTTTTAAGTTAATTTTGTTTTTTCTTAACATTTTTATGTTTGGTTTTTTTTTGTCATTTTTATATTTTTTGCCATGTTTTTAATTGGATTATATTTTAATATATATTTCTTTTTGTTATTATTTATTTATTTAGTTTTTAGTTTTTTCAATATTTTAAATTTTTTTGTTTGTTTGTTTTTTTTTTTTTGTTAAAGTCCTATTCTCTTTTAACATTTTAATATATCTTTTTATTTACTTCTTATTATTTTTTAAACTTGTGCTTTTTTTTTTCTATTTTTTTCAATGTTTTAATTTTTATTTTCTTTTGTATTTTTCATTTTTATTTGTTTATTATTTTGTTTGATTTTTTTTCCTGCAGGGTGGTCTATGTTGATCCTCAACTAGCAACCTGATCCCATTATTTGTCAATTTGATAGTTGATTTTAAAGTTTCCGTTATAATGTATCGAGTCCAACCCCACAATGTGTCAATTTAATGGTTGGTCTTTAAGCTTTCATTAGAATGGATCAATTCGCCTACAACGCTTGTCAATTTGATAGTTTATTTTCAAATTTTTGTTGTAATGTGTCAAGTTGTCTTAGGGTAATAGTTTGAAGTTGTTATACTTTTAGAATTTGGAAAAAAAAAATTACTCTTCGTATAATGATTCTTTTATTCAAGTATTCATTTAAAAAAAATAGTAGTAAAATTTTTTCATAATGCCATGGTTGAAATATGTTGCAAACTTAAGGCTTTTGTAGTCATGATCTTTGGTTTTAATTCCAAGTTTGAAAAATTGTAAACATTTTAAGGGTTTTTTGAGTCATGACATTTCATCCTTAACGTCATTGTGAAAAAATGTTGAAAATGCGGCCTAAAAAAATATGTTTTTATTAGTTTTTACAACCATGTTTAACAAATGTTGAAAAAAAAATTTATTCCAACATCAAAATTTTTCATTTTCGAGTTGTTTTTCATGTTTTTTTGGCTAGAGTTCTTGTTTTTAGTTTACAGTTCTCGTTTCAGAGTTTACATTGTTAGTGGTCATTATAAACACTACAACAAGTTGGGTTATAAAGTTCCATGGGTAGTATCTTTTTCTTTTCAGAAGTCTTGCTGGTTGTAGGTGTCATAGAACACCGAGGACGGTGTTTCCCCAATGGAGATGGTTCCGTAACATTCATGGTTAAATGTTCATGTAAAAAATGTAAGACTAAGGTCATGGGACATGTAGTCCAAGATGAATTGTGGGGAAAAAATCCTGATTTTTGTTCATTCAGTTTATTATGACTAAGGAAATTAGCAAAGTCAATGGAAAAACGTTTGGAAATGCAAGAGGCATTGATTGGAATTTTATTTATGAAAATAATAGAAATTAGGAGAAAAGGATGGTGAAAGGTCACAAGTTTCATGTGAGGAGGAAAATGAAGGAAAAAAATGGAAAAATGAAGAAATTAGAGCCCTTATTGATAAAAAGGATTATGATGATCAATTGGTAGCTTTTGTCAATGTAGAATTTTGTCAGTTTTAGTTTGGACCTCTCTATTCTACTCTCTCTCATAATCTTGGACACTTAGAGTTTGCTTGGAGCATTCTTAGAGGAGTGTGGCATACTTGGGATTTTGGAGCAAGAAGGAAAATGACGAGTAGGAAAAGTGCAAGAGGACATCATGATCAATAGCTACATCGGGTTTTTATTGTACATATTGAGTTGCATGTATGATCTCCTTGCTAGTTTTTACACGCATGGCATATGCATGTGGTTTCTTGGTTATGATTTGTCATTGGCATAGGGGAATGCCTAGATTGATGGTGGATTTGCTTAGCATTTCCATTTGTCGGATAGCCACGGTGTTGTAGGTATCTTTCTTTTTGTTTTTTGTTTGGTTTTCATGTTCCTTATGGCTGTCGGTTGAGTTGCTAGTTCCTAAAAGCCCTCGTTGGACAAGCACTTAGGGGTCCCTATAACATCTTGGGTTGAGTTACTAGTCATGGAAGCCTTGGTTGGAAAAACACTCTGGAAACACTTGGTGGGTTGAGTTACTAGTCTTGGAAGCCTTGGTTAGACAAACGTTCTGGAAGCTCGACAACAGTTGTGGGTTGAGTTACTAGTCCTGGAAGCCTTGGTTGGAATAAATGCTCTGGAGCCCTAGAAAACTTGGGTAAATACCAATTTGGTGATGGTTACTAATGTCAAACCATGAAGTGGAATGACTGGTTGAGGGTTGAGGTGTTTTTTCCTTTAGAAACCCTAGTTTGGTTTTTATTGAGTTGTTTTATGAGATCCCACATTCATGCTTGGAATATGGCACGTGGGTGATTGGCTAAAAGAAATATTTGGTTCAGCCAATCTATGTTCGGGTGGAACATGGAAGTCCTATACATGGTTGTATTTTTCGTATGATAATAAGAGCTCCTTTCCTTTTGTATTTCATGGGCAAATATACTTGTTCATATGTGGTCTTTATGGATGTTTTTTGTTATTTCTGTTGAATATATGTTAGTTACGAGGATGTTTTATGACAGACTTGATATATGTCTCTCATCATGATTTGATTAGAAAATGAATGAACAATGAACACATGACCTAATAAATGATAATTCAACTATTGTAATAAGGAATCAGTTCTTCCTCATTGTTCACAGATAAGTATGAGACCCCTATGCTTAGATATGTTTTTATGACCTATAGAATGTATATTTATGACACGTTTGACAAAATTCATGTCATGGCTAGTAGGGTTCCATTCAATTCATTGATCAATTGTTTGCATTAATACCTTTGTTTTGATGTTATTTATCATTTTTGGAAGTTTCATGAAGTTCTGGGCAATCGTCTAAGTCCTAGTCCTTAAAAAGTGGCACATAATCTGGGGTTGCTAAAACAAAATACTTGAAAAAGGTCAGAATTGCATGTATTCCTTGATGTGGGAGCAAATGGAGGGCCTTAGTCCCATGCATGCATTGTCATGGGAGTGACTGAGGCTCTAGGGAAGTGAAATTTCAATTTGTCTCAGGGGTTGGTCACCTGCAAGGGTTGGTTGGATCATGAACATTCTATAGCATATGTGGAAAGTCAGAATGGTTTTGTTTTTTGGGTTCCACTTCCTTAAATATACATGGGGAGTTGAATCACATCATAGTAGCCTCTCATCACATGTTTACCCTAACGGACTGGTTAACTTGAGTGAATGTGGGGGGAGGGCGGTCACAACAACCCATCCCATAAAATTTTGATCTTATATTTAGACAAGGATATATAGAGGGTTCAATTTCACTATTTTATCAGTCACATGGTATATCTTTAATTATTATGGCAGTTGAATGTGTTGAGAAAATATTTTGTGAAATTATGTTGATGTCCGTGGTTGACTTATTCATGTTTTATTAGTTGTAGAATTTATGGCATGAGTTGAAGTAGTTTTCTATTTCTTTCAATTTTGTTGATAAAAGGGCTTCGTGGTTCTTAAACTAGAAGCTTCGGTGCCTAAAACATCACTTATTTTGTTTTAGTACGATCAAGTTGTTTGATAAACTTTTGAACATGTTCAATTTCCATACCTCCATGCTAGCAACCGATAGATAGCGAAAAGAGAAATATTTGACAGATGGAGCTTGGCCCATAGGATGGTTCATTACTTGATGACTCTTACTGTGGAAGACCCAATGAGATGAGGTGTCAACAATGTTGATCTTGCAATGTTCATTAATGGTGGTCACAGGTGGTTACATTGTAAATGGAGGTCAAGTGACAACTCAAAGATGTGGTGGTGCAAGAGCAGTGTTTGTGAGATTTCAGAGTGGATGTGAGTGTTGATGAAGACCAGTCATACATAGGTTATCCTTTTTGTTGTAATATGTGTTTTCAATGTTTTCCATGTAAGCATTAATTGAGGGCATTAGAAGTAATCCTTCCATGTGTTATTTTAAGTTGTCATTGTGAGTTCCAAGCATCAATCTAGAAGTAGTTTTTCCATATATATGAGTTGTTGCTGTGATCTAGTTGTGTCGAAGTCAATGATTTATGTCTTATATATTTGTAACTGTTATTAGCAATAAATATATCAAAGGGTGTTTGGCATTGTGTGTAATCGCTATCTGATCTCTCTCTATTTTCTAACAATAGATGCCTTATGAGCCTGCCTTGTAATACATAGTGAAAGAAGAATTAATGAGAAAAAAATATACAATATATTCACTTTATTTATATTATTGCTATATTTCATTTTGTGTTTTTCCTTAATGACTTATATATCTAGTTTTAATATACACCAATATCCAATTTAGATTTGGGATTTGAGCCATATACGGGAGATAACAAGATTGCAAGTGGAAATTTTGCTACAATCGCAGGAAATCAATCTAGTATTTGAAGGTATCATTTTCCAACCTAAATTAAAATAAAGTATGATATTTCTATTGAATAAGATAATTATATTTTTTAAAGGAAATTTTTTCTAAAATGTATTCCACGCAACACAACTTTAAAGAAATATTGCAGAGATAGGAACCTGAAATACATACTCTTTTTAATTATAGCCATGGTTCTATCCATTATGCCAATTTTTTCTACAAATGCATTTCTATTTCTATATCGTTTTCACACACCTATAACTATACTAGTAACTCAGCCAAGAATAACACATTTCTGCCTCTTACAAGGATGATTTATATCCTTGTTAATGAAAGATGATTATGCAATAAAATATCTACTACAAATGTAAATAGTTGAATCTGTGCTATTCTTTAATTTTTGTATATTTCATGATTAAATTAAGTTTTCCATTTAACGAAAATAAGAAATTGGATCAACAACATTAATATTATAACAACCCTCATGAAAATTTCATGTAATAAATTTTAATAAAGGAAAAATATGACAACGGTTAAGGGACACTTATTCCAAGTTGCATGTTGGGCAAAGATATCCTAGTGGGCATCACTGGATGTGTCTATGGCTAAGAAAATTGGAAAAGGCTAAGGCTAAGGCATTAAAAGGAAAAAACACATTTCTGGCACACTTATTTATGACAATAAAGGAAACTAGGAGAAAAGTAAGGTGAAAGGTCACAAGTTGCATGTGAGGAGGAAACTGAAGGAAAATAATGGAAAATTAAGAAATTAGAGGCCTCATTAATGAAAAGGCCTCTAAGGATCAATTGGTAACCTTTTATCAGTTCAAGTTTTGGAGCTCTCTCATTATTCTCTCTCTCTCTCTTGGGCACGTGGCTTCTACAGGAATACTTACAGGTAACATATTGCATGTGTGATTTCCTAGCTCGTTTTGACATGCATGTCTTTTCATGTTGGTCTATGGTTCACTTGCTATCAGTGGCATGGTTTTTCCAGGTTATTATAGTTGTTTTCAGCCTAGCCTTGAATTTTTCTAGATGCCATGGTATGTTGGGATGTTTATCTCAGTTTTGAGCTTTTGTTTGCTGAATGGATCTCAAGGTTGATTCCCAAATTCCTAGGAATCCCTTGATTAGTTTTGGTGGTATACACAGTAAAGCCTAAGGGATAAGTCTTGATTTAGGGCCTAGTGATCCGGGTTTGGATAGCAGTAAAGCCTGAGAGATTGGTATCGATTTGGGGCCAACTGATCTAGGATTGGATTGCGGTAAAGCCTGAGATACAAGGAGATGGAAGATTCCTCAAGGATAGTTATGGATTCTGGATGGCATTCCTCTTTCCCTTGAGATACGAGGACCATAAATTCCTGTAAGCAACACACATTAGTTGGATCCAATGTTTTGAAATTTGTCTAATAGTATTATTGGAAGGCTGACCCAGTATTCAAACCAAACCTCTTCAGAATTCCATATGATTTCCAAACCTCCAGTGTTTTCGTTTACATCTTGGGCCATGACTTGGTACTAGGGTTTAAAATTTTCCATAATCCCTTTCACTTTCTTTCATTGATTTTAGTTTCTTGTATTATCATGATGCTTGGTTTATCTTTCTTCAATCTCTATTTAAGGTATCTATATTTTCCTCTACTAAGATGCCTCTTATGTTCCATGATCTAATAATTATTTCAACATTTCGGGGTTTTTTGAAAGACCTCTGATAATGGAAATTCTCCTTCAGAATTTACTAGTAGCTCCCCAACCATCAAGATGGATTTGTTCAGTGTTCTTCTTTCTCGTTTCTTTCCCCATTTTCCTAGGGTTCCTATTTCTTGTCCTTAACTGACCTGAGAGCCTAGATGATCTGGCTGGGCTATGATAGTTGAGCTATGTTTGGCTTTGTATTGTTGAAAAGTTTCCTTATAAAGTTACTTCTGATATTATGGGATGAAGCATTCATCCAAGTGTATCCATTCTTGTAGTAAATGTTTCATCACTTGTTCTTCCTCATTAAGGTATTCGTTCAAGTTATCGATCCCCATTGGATTTTGCTCTATCATTTGCATTGTGATTTTCTTTCTTGGGTTTTCTATTGCCTCCTTGTTCTTTGACATATTTCCTTCTGGTTCCTTCTTTTCCAAACTTTCCATCTCCACGGTATTTTCAGGGACTACCTCCCCTGTTTTGTCCCCGTGAAGAACAACAAACCGTTAAGCGTGCACTTCTCTTTCTCATTTTAACTTGCTATCTAGTTCCATGTCTTTGTCTAGTTCCTTTTTCTCTTGTACACCTCTTGAAAGCCTTCCCCATCTTCCCCTGCCATCATTTCTCCCGCCCTTTTATCCACAGTGGGGTTCTCGTTATGGTTAAGCAAGAAAGCTCGGTACAAATGGCCATATTCAAGGAATCAACGACATCTAAAGGGGATATGCTTATAGTCTAGGGGTTGTTTCCATATCTCATCGTGGTATTCCAATTTTATATAGTCCGGAAGAAGCTCGGTGATATTCATGTATACACAAATTCTGGTAATATTTATTATAATAAGCCATCATTGAACACTTTTCCATGTCTGCCTCAGTATTCCCTTCAAATAAGTACACATAATCCTAATGCAAATTCCGCTCATAAATACAATGTTGTTTAGGATCTAGTCACAACTCCAATTGTTATCTCCACTTTAGAGGTCACCTCCAAAATTTCCTAACGCAACACAACGAAATTTTTCCTTCTATCGGTGGGGTGGATCACTCAAATTTGAATATCATGACCTTTAATCCTTCTTTTCAAAAACCCTTTCTTCCACATCATCTGGAGTTCTAGATAATGGTCCATGTTTTTAGGAAAGATGTTCAGGGGATAGTTTTGATGAGGGGTAATTGACTTGCATCATGTCATTCAAGTGTTCGAAAGCTCTTGATTAATCATTGTTTTCTGGACCTCGGTCAACATTGAATGTCTTTGATAAGCATCCATTTTAGCATCAAAGGTTGTTTTTCACTTTTACTCTAGAGTTAAGGGGGAAATAATCTCTATTGAGGTTGAGGTCATCAATGCACTACTTGATTATAATGTCCTAGTTAGGTGAAGTTGGTTTTAAGTTGTGACCGGTATTTTTTCTCCAATATTTCACATCATAATTTCCCCCATGAGGTTAAAACAATCACCAATAACTAGTTATACTTTTGCAAGCCTGATATTCAATATCATGATAATTATTTAGTCCCATTTGTATTCCACTACCCTTGTTGAAAGAAATGGAGTATATATGTTGAAAGGCTCATCATTGATGGGCACATTTCCCCTTGTTCCATTGGAACCATGTCCATCTAATTCCATGATTAATATGATCTCTTTTATCACTAGTGAATCCCTTAGGCCTCCTAATCCTTGGGAGGTGCCTATGGAAGCTAATTCTAAATATGTCACAATGGCACCTTTTATGGAAGTTCTACCCTGGCCAATGTCCCCACAAACACCTGATTAAATTAGTGAGAAACTCCCTTCTAATATGGAATATGATCAGGGTACTATTTCCGCATCAGTCATCACCCCATCACCTTCACATGAATCCCTTGATATTGAGTTTCCTTGAGATAAGACCATCTTGGAGGTCATGGCCTCCCAAGATAAGATAAATGAGACCATGCCTCATGATGCCTCCACTCTCCCGCAATCTGAAATTATGGATATTGGCACTTCATATCTTTAATCAATATATGGGGCATCTTGTGATATCCCACGACGCGATGTTTTTATCTAATTAAATTGTCCATATGTTTTTTCCTTTTTAAATGTTTAAGTCTGAAAGACATTGGAATAATTTGTTATCAATAATTTACTACTCATAGTAAATTATTATAAATTTGTAATTAGGATGTTTTTGTTTTATTAATAAAGTAATATAGAAAATTATTTTTTGAGTACATGTAGTTGAAATATATGAGGCTACAAAAATTATTGGTGAATATTAGTTACCCATCAATAAGTCTTAGGAATATAATTTGGATGATTATATTTATTTAGAAATTATGGAAATTATCCAATTAATTATTTCCTAAAAGATAAGATGTTTTCTTTGGGTGTGGGAAATAGAACCTCATTAATGAGTTAATAACTACATGCCACCTGTGGGTGAGGTGGACACAGTTACCAACCACCAAAGGGTGGTAGATGAGTAATTAATAAAAATCCTTTTTTATTCTTATTTTTGACTCATTCTAGAGAAAAAAGGAGAGACTAAAGAGGAAGTGTGAAGGACAAAAATACAAATTTGGAGACTTGTTATGCTCATGGGGATATTGGCTAGATACATTATCAAGGTTGGGAGGAGCCAAGTACTTCACTATTGATTTTCCATACTGTTAGTTTCAAGTTGCTATTTTCTACCTAAAATGTTTATTTTCTTTGAATAGAAAAGAAATAGCTATGTTTTATTTACAGATTCTACATAGTGAAAAGAAAAACAGAATTGGTTATGTTTTAATTGCAAATTATGACCATGAAAAGAAAGAGATAGCTCTATTATTAACTATAGAATTGTGTGCAATGAAAAGAAAAAGGAATATAAATGACATGTGCATTCATTTATAAATTATGTTCATAAAAAAGAAAGAGAGTATCTATCTTTTCATTGATACATATGCATAGGGTATTGCAAAAGAATGAAAATTAGATACTATGTTGAACAAATTGTCACAATCTAACACAGATATTTTCATATATATTTATGTATACATAAGAATAAACAATAACATAAGACCAGGCATTGTTCATGTTTAGGTTAAATCCATGTATGAATAATAGATTGTGTTAATATACGTAACAATGTTCAATTATATATCTGTGTGTGTGTGTGTGTTTGTGTGTGTGTGTGTGTATAAAATTTAAATATGTATACAATATTTTGGTAAGAAGACTAGCAGAAGGAGTATTATTAGATTTTTTGAATAAATATTGGCGAGTCTCATGTTTGAACATAATAAAAAATTATGACATTGAACTGTGTAAGTAATTGTATTCTACGGTATATAATATCATAACGAAGGTTAAAATAGAAGAATGAACAACTAGACTACTAAAAAATATCAGAAAAAAATACGGAATTCAGCTTTCTATTTAAATGTTGTTCCTGAAACAGTTTTTAAATTAGACCATAGTTATAACACAAGAAATAGAAGTAAATGTAAACCATATTGTAAAATATGACAAATCAGTTAAATTAAGACAATGATTATAATACAAGAAGAAGGTTTAATAGTATATACAACTCTCGAATTATAACTAGGGATCAAATGAATAATAATCATTATCAAGATGATAATTTTTACAAAGTAGTTCGAAAATAAATTGTGTGAGATATATGTATCCTCACAGAGTCTTTACATTTAGAATAAAAAAGAAGCTCAAAGTTTGTAAAATTACCTTCAAAGAAGCTCAAACTTTGTAAAATCCCCATGAAGCATATAGTATTAAAAATATAATCATGTTCATACAAGTATAAGGAAATTTCACAAAATATAATTCAAACAAAGATTATATGTATTTATATACAAATACACAAATTTTCAATGCGGAAACAATGTGTGATATATGTCTTCGAACAATAATTGGAAAACGTAATGAACTATAGAAATGGACTAGGAGGATATTTGACCTCAACTTCTACAAATAATATGGGAATAAATATCCCTATTCTTTTATAAATGAATAAGTCATAAATGAATAAGTCATAAAATCAAAATAAAATAAAGGTAAGTATTGGCTACGACCACCATAAATTTTACATTCCAATGTACATTCAAGTGTGTAAATAATAATATATTTCACAGCATAATTTTATGCCCATCATTAACAAATTTTAAAGGATAGGATTTTAACTATATAAGTGGTATTAAATGAGGAAAATACATTTAGAACTAAGCAAAATAATTTTTAGAAAATGTAAATAAGATTTGGTAAATGATAACCTATGGATAATAATAAAGACATTCACAATTTATCTACCCTAAGGAAAAAATTAATGTAGAGGATTCTTTTAATTACCAATATTTGGATAGTTTAGCTTGTTGAGTTGAATTTTATTATTAGTATGCAACCATTGTCCAGTATTAAAAGGAACTGAACTAGCTTTCTTTTTATCAAGAAGGAATCATAAAGTCCATCTACAAAAACGTGAATATTATTAATAAACAAACCAACTTAATTATAAATATAATGCTGCAATTCAATTATCAAGAACAATGACAAAACTATTAAATTAATCAAGGCTATGAAAATTGTAATGAGGAATACAATTTAATAAGGATTATAAATTTCATATGACTGAAAGAGGTATGTTATCCCAACAAAAGAACCAAGGGTCTGATAACACTAGAAGATAAGAATTTGATAGCAATTTTATTTCTCTAACAACCTCCAAAACAAATATAAACCTCGAAACAAAAATAAATTTCATAGCTTAAGAGTTTATAGATATCTTTAAAATTAATCACATAATGAGAAAAAGTTAGAGAATTGTGGCAGTGACTAAACAAAAAAATGAACAATAAATGGAAATGAGGGAAGGAATGATAATTCAAAAATAAAACCCTAGTATTGATATGAGGTTGATTGAATATGATCTCATGACAATCGTTGATAACCCATGGATAATAATAAAGACATTCACAACTTATCTATCGCAAGGAAAAAATTAATATATAGAGGATTCTTTTAATTACCAATATTTGGATAGTTTAGCTTGTTGAGTTGCATCCTTATATTAGTATGCAACCATTTTCCAGTATTAAAAGGAACTAAACTAGGTTTCTTTTTATCAAGAAGGAATCATAAGGTTCATCTACAAAAAACGTGAATATCATTAATAAAAAAACCAACCTGATTATAAATATAATGATGCATTTCAATTATCAAGGACAATGACAAAACTATTAAATTAATCAAGGCTATGAAAATTGTAATGAGGAATACAAGTTACTAAGGGTTATAAATTTCATATAACTGAACGAGGTATGTTATCCCAAAAAAGAACCCAGGGTCTCATAACACTAGAAGATAAGAAATTGATAGCAATTTTATTTCTCTAACAAGCTCCAAAATGAATATAAACCTCGAAACAAAAATAAATTTCATAGCTTAAGAGTTTATAGATATCTTTCGGATTAATCACGTAATGAGAAAAAGTTAGAGAATCGTGGCAGTGACTAAAAAAATGGACAGTAAATGGAAATGAGGGAAGGAATGAAAATTCAAAAATAAAACCCTAGTATTGATATGAGGTTGATTGAATATGATCTCATGACAATCGTTGATAACCCATGGATAATAATAAAGACATCCACAACTTATCTACTGCAAGGAAAAAATTAATATATAGAGGATTCTTTTAATTACCAATATTTGGATAGTTTAGCTTGTTGAGTTGCATTTTTCTATTAGTATGCAACCATTGTCCAGTATTAAAAGGAACTGAACTAGGTTTCTTTTTATCAAGAAGGAATCATAAGGTTCATCTACAAAAACGTGAATATCATTAATAAACAAACCAACATGATTATAAATATAATGTTACAATTGAATTATCAAGAACAATGACAAAACTATTAAATTAATCAAGGCTATGAAAATTGTAATGAGGAATACAAGTTACTAAGGGCTATAAATTTCATATGACTGAAAGAGGTATTGATGCAAGAGCATCCAGCTAAGGGCATCATGATCGGGTGTTGGCCTCAGCCAAGAAGGATAGGTTCAAAGACTTTTAATTTCATATGTTTAATGAATAAAACAATATCTAGGAATTAGTTTGTTTTATTATTATTAGTTGAGAAATATTACGAACAATATAGTTAGGGTAGTGTCATAACAGTTACATTGTTTTTTCATTTTCTTAGTCCATCATAGAAATGTCTGTTCATAACAAAAATATGATATTGTAACTCCTACAGTACAAGAAAGCCTAGCATGATTAACGACCATGTAACTACAAAGAGTAATTGTATGGGAACCGAGAACAATTTGAATAACTGTTTAACCACAACATAAAAATAAATGTAATAAAATCATGGAGGGGTTCAACACATGATAAGATAGAGAATAATTTCTTTCATCCGAAACATTCGAGTCCATCTGGAATAGTTTGTTGTAATATTCATTTACTTTTGTTTTAATCATTGAGTAAGAAAAACTAAGCAAGTATTGTGCGTTCCTGTCCTTTCCATTTATTTTCTTTTCTAAAGAACAAAACATGAATAGAGAAATTAGACGAATATTCCCAGTACAAAGACTGGCAGCAAACAAATGGAGTTCCACAACGAAAGACAATCACATTACGAGCAGTCCGAAAAGAATGAGAATGCAAACGTTGAGCAACAATCCTAGGATAGAGGTAAATAAAATATAACCAAATTCCCTATTAATTCTTTTCATTGGCAACAAAAAATATTTGTATACATATAATAGTGTAGGGATACCCTTTCAAATGGTGGAATAACAATGTGAACCAGCAGAACCCTAAGGGTGAGGGTTTGGGTGGCCATCGTCCAAAATGTGGTTTACAGTTACAAACTTCCAGAGATCAAATGAGGGTTTTGTACGAGACTGAGCTAGGTCGCACAGCGACAACAAAGAAACTTGAAGTGGACAAGAATTGGGACTCTGCCCAACAAATTGATAGAGACAAACTAACAAAGACAAATTGATAATAGTAGCAGAGCCTACCAGAACAAATTCGTAGTGGTTTCATCTACCACGCCAGAGAACGAACCCCACTTGCGTAGGAAAAACAAGACAATTGTTAGCCAAATGCCAACAACGTAAAAGACAAGAAGCAATGAGAAACTGAATGCACAGTAAGCAAATTGTTTTACCTGGAGATTATTCATGTGCCAGGAGTGAAACCCCACTGAGCCACAACCCACGGTGACACCCTGAGACCAAGGAGTAGTCCTTGTTAGAACCGAAGGAAAACAAAAAGGATAAGCAAACATGGAGGGACAACTTACCTGAACAAAATTGCGAAGTTGAGGAGGAGGCCACCACTACTGTGGCCTGTAGAACGCAACATGGGTAACCCATTAACCAAAATTAATAACCAGAAGAACTACAATGAAATGAAAATAATGGAGCAAGGAAAAGTTTATTAACCAAACAGGAAAAGGCAGCAGCAACTCTCTTACATAGAAGAGAAGAACCTTCATACTGTGCCTAAGTGACCGAGCGACAAAATCACCAGAACAAATGAAGGTGCCACACCAACAAGAAGCAGAACCCATAGCTGGGTGCACGCAAAGCCTGTTGCTCACCTCCATACATTTGCGACACAAACCCTCACTTCCAGAACAAACCCTCGGGGACTCAAAGTTACAAGAGAAAAATGAAGAAATGACATAGAATGCAGGGTTTTGGCGTAAACCAAGAGCGGGAAATAGTGACTGAGGCAAGTATCGCCAACACAACATAATTAAAGTCTGATATAAATGCCATCCAACGAAAATCCAGAACCATCCTATGATTAACACCTAATCACAAGTATTAAGATCCAAATCATTTACTAATCATCTAATTATTGATTAGTGCACTATTGTATTATTGTTAAACATTATAGTGTGGAATTGCGGGCTGGTCCCATCAGGTATATTATCCCAGCAAAAGAAATAAGGTTCTAATAACACTAGAAGATAAGAAATTGATAGCAATTTTATTTCTCTAACAAACTCCAAAATGAGTATAAACCTTGAACAAAAAAAATTTCATAGCTTAAGAGTTTATATATATCTTTCAAATTAATCACATAATGAGAAAAAATTAAAAAATCGTGGCCATTACTAAACAAAAAAATAACAATAAATGGAAATGAGAGAAAAAATGATAATTCAAAAATAAAACCTAGTATTGGTATGAGGTTGATTGAACATGATCAGCTTGATTGAATATGATCTCATGACAATCGTTGATACGATATAAAATCTTGTTATTAATATCACCGTTGATTGAATGTGGTCTCATAAGAACCATTGATTGATACGATATAAGATCTTGTTATTAATATCACCGTTGATGGAATATGGTCTCATGAGAACCATTGATTTGGTAGATTGCAAGGATGTTTGTGGAGGTTCCAAAAACCAACACATATACACATAGAAGCCTCTAGAGAAGAGTACAAATAAAAAATGATACAATATAGTTAATTCAATGCGAAACAGAATGTTAATTATACCACATGTAAAGAAAATTGCAAGAAATAGAAACATGCAATGTATTATTTAACAAAAGGGAGACTTATATACGAAATATGCGATACATTTGATAAAGTTAAATCCTATCGGGAAGTGGTGATATTAGTATGAAAATATAGTGTTAAATTAATGCCGAAAACCATAAAGGTGGATAAAGAAACAATATATCTAGTTAATAATTCTAACTAATATACTTTGGAATTATATAAAATATATCAGTCTAAATAATTTTAACTAGTATACTTTGGAAATATATAATAAAAAATTGATGAATTATATAGAGATGAAATATGAAGATGGATAAAAAAATAACATATCTTGTTAATAGCTTTAAATAATTCTAACTAATATACTTTGGAATTATATGAAAGATAAAGGAAAGTATATAAAAGATAAAGGATATATAATTTTAACTAATATACTTTGGAAATATATAAAAGATAAAGGATATATGAGTTAAAAGTGGAATGTTAAAACTTAAAGAAATATGTTAAGGTAAAAGGGAAAAGGAATATATTGATAAGAGATATTCAAATTTCCTTTATGGAATAGTATGCTCAATAAAGAAGAGAGATTTTTAAGAATAGTTTGATGTTATTTGGGTAGAGTATCAAGGAAAAATGTTAATATAATAGAGGGAGTTTTGGTATGATTCGGAAAGAAGCATATTAATGATAAAAAAATCAGAAAGAAATGAATATAAGATTGAAAAAGCATGAAATTGTTTATAGTTAATAAATTATATTAAAAAATAAAAAATTTGTGTTGGAAATGAGGAATATTAGAAGTGTTAGTAGATTTAAGGTTTCAACGTTCAGCCTTGTATGGGTCATTAAAACTAAAGCAATTATTTATTTTTTGTGTTATGTTCAGAATTTTAAAGGACAATTATAAAACATTTGAACTGAGGAATATAACGGGAAGAATTCCATAGGATCACCTAGAGGTTGAGGAACCTAATACTGAGATTGTAATGATGGGTGGAGGAGCTAGTATTGTAGAAAAAATGAGTTATTACAAATAGTGTGTGGCTTGGAGGTACACTTAGATAGCGTAAAACAAAATAAATAAAGGTTATCCATATCTAAATAAGAAGGAGATGACATTAATGGTTTTATGTGAATAAAAATATAACACGATAGAGCTAATAAGAAAATAATAGAAACTCATAAGAACAGAGTTAGGATTGAGTCAACGGATACTACTGATTCTATAACTTCTAGTGGAAGTGAGTCTCATGAGTGATGAGAAAGGAGAATACAAATCTGGAAGCAATACCTTGATGTCTAAGAAGAAAAGGATGACATCTTAGTTGCAAGAATAATGTAGAAAGAATAGGCCTCATAATTTTGATGATGAATATGAAGAAGGATTAGAGGCATTACTTCTTAATATGTCCAAATACTTTTTGGTCTACAGTTATCCAAGTGATTTGAAGGAAATATTGCGAACTTATCAGCAGACTAGTGAGGCAAACTTATTCGCGAATCAGGCCTCCACCCCAGTAAACCTGTTGGGACATGGGGGTGGGGCGAGAGGGCATTGCATGTAGCATTGTCCTGCCCCACCCCTGCGGCCCAACAAGCCTGTGGGGGTGAAGGCCCGATTCTTATAATCAGGCCTCCACCCCCTGGGGCTTGTTGGGTCGTGGGGGTGGGGCGATGGTGGGAATTTTTGTTTAAATATTTAAATTATTTAATTGTTAAAGTTTTTTTTTATTTCATTTTTTTGTATTAATGTCTTTTTTTTTAGATTTTTTAGATTTTATTTTTTTAATGATGTTTATTTCATTTTTTTTAATTATCTTGTACTTTTTTGTTATTCTTTTAGTTTATTTTAGTATAATTCTTTATTTAAAAATAACAAAATTGATATATATATATATAAAATACATATATATATTGATATATATATATATATTATATATATATATATATATATATATATATATAATTTTAAATTTTTTATCATTTTTAAGTTAAATTTTGTTTTTTTTTAACATTTTATATGTTGGGTTTTTTTTTGTCATTTTTTAATATATTTTCTATTTTTTGCATGTTTTTAATTTGATTATATTTTTAATATATATTTTTTGTGTTACTATTTTATTTATTTAGTTTTTAGTTTTTTCAATATTTTAAATTTTGTTTGTTTGTTTGTTTGTTTTTTTTTGTTAAAAGTCCTGTTTTTTTTTAACATTTTAATATATCCTTTTATTTACTTGTTATTATTTTTTAAACTTGTGCTTTCTTTTTCTATTTTTTTCAATGTTTTAATTTTTATTTTCTTTTGTATTTTTCATTTTTATTTGTTTATTATTTTGTTTGATTTTTTTCCTACAGGGTCTGTGTTGATCCTCAACTAGCAACCTGATCCCATTATTTGTCAATTTGATTGTTGATTTTAAAGTTTTTGTTATAATGTATCGAGTCCAACCCCACAATGTGTCAATTTAATGGTTGGTATTTAAGGTTTCATTAGAATGGATCAGTTCGCCTACAACGCTTGTCAATTTGATAGTTGATTTTTAAATTTTTGTTGTAATGTGTCAAGTTGTCTTAGGATAATAGTTTGAAGTTGTTATACTTTTACCATTTGGAAAAAAAATTACTCTTCGTCTAATGATTCTTTCATTCAAGTATTCATTTAAAAAAAAATAGTAGTAAAAAATTTTCATAATGCCATGGTTGAAATATGTTGAAAACTTAAGGTTTTTGTAGTCATGATCTTTGGTTTTAATTCCAAGGTTGAAAAATTGTAAAGATTTTAAGGGTTTTTTGAGTCATGACATTTCATCCTTAACATCATTGTGAAAAAATGTTGAAAATGTGGCCTAAAAAAAATGTTTTTATTATTTTTTACAACCATGTTTAAAAAATGTTGAAAAAAAATTTATTCCAACATCAAAAATTTTCATTTTCGAGTTGTTTTTCATGTTTTTTTCGCTAGATTTCTTGTTTTTAGTTTACAGTTCTCGTTTCAAAGTTTACAATGTTAGTGGTAATTATAAACACTGTAACAAGATGGGTTATAAAGTTTCATGGGTAGTATGTTTTTCTTTTCAGAAGTCTTGTTGATTGTAGGTGTCATAGAACACCGAGGACGGTGTTTCCCCAATGGGGACGGTTCCGTAACATTCATGGTTAAAAGTTCATGTACAAAATATAAGACTAAGGTCATGGGACATGTATTCCAAGATGAATTGTGGGGAAAAAATCCTGATTTTTGTTCATTCAGTTTATTATGACTAAGGAAATTAGCAAAGTCAATGGAAAAACGTTTGGAAATGCAAGAGGCATTGATTGGAATTTTGTTTATGAAAATAATGGAAATTAGGAGAAAAGGATAGTGAAAGGTCACAAGTTTCATGTGAGGAGGAAAATGAAGGAAAAAAATGGAAAAATGAAGAAATTAGAGCCCTTATTGATAAAAAGGATTATGATGATCAATTGGTAGCTTTTGTCAATGTAGAAATTTGTCAGTTTTAGTTTGGACTTCTCTATTCTACTCTCTCTCATAATCTTGGACACTTAGAGTTTTCTTGGAGCATTCTTAGAGGAGTGTGGCATACTTGGGATTTTGGAGCAAGAAGGAAAATGACGAGTAGGAAAATTGCACGAGGACATCAAGATCAATAGCTACATCAGGTTTTTATTGTAGATACTGAGTTGCATGGATGATCTCCTTGCTAGTTTTTACACACATGGCATATGCATGTCGTTTCTTGGTTATGATTTGTCATTGGCATAGAGGAATGCCTGGATTGATGGTGGATTTGCTTAGCCTTTCCATTTCCTGGATAGCCATGGTGTTGTGGGTATCTTTCTTTTTGTTTTCTGTTTGATTTTCATGTTCCTTATAGCTGTGGGTTGATTTGCTAGTTCCTAAAAGCCTTGGTTGGACAAGCACTCTGGGGGCCCTATAACATCTTGGGTTGAGTTACTAGTCATGGAAGCCTTGGTTGGAAAAACACTCTGGAAACACTTGGTGGGTTGAGTTACTAGTCTTGGAAGCCTTGGTTAGACAAACGTTCTGGAATCTTGACAATAATTGTGGGTTGAGTTACTAGTCCTGGAAGCCTTGGTTGGAACAAATGCTCTAGAGCCCTGGAAAACTTGGGTAAATAACAATTTGGTGATGGTTACTGATGTCAAACCGTGAGGTGGAATGACTGGTTGAGGATTGAGGTGTTTTTTCCTTTAGAAACCCTAGTTTGGTTTTTATTGAGTTGTTTTATGAGATCCCACATTCATGCTTGGAGTATGGCATGTGGGTGATTGGCTAAAAGAAATATTTGGTTAAGCCAATCTATGTTTGGGTGGAACGTGGAAGTCCTATACATGGTTGTATTTTTCATATGTTAATAAGAGCTCTTTTCCTCTTGTATTTCATGGGCAAATATACTTTCTCATATGTGGTCTTTATGGATGTTATATCTTTGTTATTTCTGTTGAATATATGTTAGTTATGAGGATGTTTTATGACAGACTTGATATATGTCTCTCATCATGTTTTTATTAGAAAATGAATGAAAAATGAATAAATGACCTAATAAATGATAATTCAACTATTTTAATAAGGAATTAGTTCTTCCTCATTATTCGCAGATAAGTATGAGATCCCTATGCTTAGATATGTTTTTATGACCTATAGAATGTATATTTGTGACACGTTTGACAAAATTCATGTCATGGCTAGTACGGGTCCATTCAATTTATTGATCAATTGTTTGCAGTAATACCTTTGTTTTGATGTTAGTTATCATTTTTTGAAGTTTCATGAAGTTATGGGCAATGGGTTGAGTCCTAATCCTAAACAAGTGGCACATAATTTGGGGTCGCTGGAACAAAATACTTGAAAAAGGTCAGAATTGCATGGATTCCTTGATGTGGGAGTGAATGGAGGGCCATAGTCCCATGAAAACATTGTCATGGGAGTGATTGAGGCTCTAGCGAAGTGAAATTTCAATTTGTCTCAGGGGTTGGTCACCTGCAAGGGTTGGTTGGATCATGAACATTCTATAGCATGTGTGGAAAGTCAGAATGGTTTTGTTTTTTTGGTTCCACTTCCTTAACTATACATGGGGATTTGAATCACATCATAGTAGCCTCTCACCACATGTTTACCCTGACGGACTGGTTAACTTGAGTGAATGTGGGAGGAGGGTGGTCACAACAACCCATCCCATCAGATTTTGATCTTATATTTACACAAGGATATATAGAGGGTTCAATTTCACTATTTTATGAGTCACATGGTATATCTTTAACAATAATGGCAGTTGAATGTGTTGAGAAAATAGTTTGTGAAATTATGTTGATGTCCGTGGTTGACTTATTGGTGTTTTATTAGTTGTAGAATTTGTGGCGTGAGTTGAATTAGTTTTCTATTTCTTTAAATTTTGTTTATAAAAAGGATTCGTGGTTCTTAAACTAGAAGCTTCGGTGCCTAAAACATAACTTATTGTGTTTTAATAAGATCAAGCTATTTGATAAACTTTTGAACATGTTCATTCCATACCTCCATCCTAGCAACCGATAGATAGCGGAAAGAGAAATATTTGACAGATGGTGCTTGGCCCATAGGATGGTTCATTACTTGATGACTCTTATTGTGGAAGACCCAATGAGATGAGGTGTCAACAATGTTGATCTTGCAATGTTCATTAATGGTGGTAAGAGGTGGTTACACTGTAAATGGAGGTCAAGTGACAACTCAAATATGTGGTGGTGCAAGAGCAGTGTTTGTGAGATTTCAGAGTGGATGTGATTGTTGATGAAGACCAGTCATACATAGATTATCCTTTTTGTTGTAATATGTGTTTTCAATGTTTTCCATGTAAGCATTAATTGAGGGTATTAGAAGTAATCCTTCCATGTGTTATTGTAAGTTCTCATTGTGAGTTCCAAGCATCAATCTAGAAGTAGTTTTTCCATATATATCAGTTGCTATTGTGATTTAGTTGTGTCGAAGTCAATGATTTATGTCTTATATATTTGTAACTGCTGTTAGCAATAAATATATCAAAGTGTGTTTGGCATTGTGTGTAATTTCTATCTGATCTCTCTCTATTTTCTAACAATAGATGCCTTATGAGCCTGCCTTGTAATACATAGTGAACGTAGAGTTAATGAGAAATAAATATACAATATATTCACTTTATTTATATTATTTCTATATTTGCTTTTGTGTTTTTCCTTAACGACTTATATATCTAGTTTTAATATACACCAATATACAATTTAGGTTTGGGATTTGAGCCATATACAGGAGATCAGAAGATTGCAAGTGGAAATTTTGCTACAATCACAAGAAATCAATCTAATATTTGAAGTTATCATTTTCCAACATAAATTAAAATAAAGTATGATATTTTTACTGAATAAGATAAGTATATTTTTTTAAGGAAATTTTTTCTAAAATGTATTCCATGCAACATAACTTTAAAGAAATAATGCAGAGATTGGAACCTGGAATACAGACTCTTTTTAATTATAGCCATGGTTCTATCCATTATGTCAATTGTTTCTACAAATGCATTGCTATTTATTTATCGTTTTCACACACCTATAACTATACTAGTAACTCAGCCAAGAATAACACATTTCTGCCTCTTACAAGGATGATTTATATCCTTGTTAATGAAATATGATTATGCAATAAAATATATACTACAAATGTAAATAGTTGAATCTGTGCTATTCTTTAATTTTTGTATATTTCATGATTAAATTAAGTTTTCCATTTAAAGAAAATAAGAAATTGGATCAACAAAATTAATATTATAACAACCCTCATGAAAATTTCATGTAATAAATTTTAATAAAGGAAAAATACGACAACGGTTAACGGACACTTATTCCAAGCTGCATGTTGGGCAAAGATATCCTAGTGGGCATCACTGGACGTGTTTATGGCTAAGAAAATTGGCAAAGGCTAAGGCTAAGGCATTAAAAGGAAAAAACACATTTCAGGCACATCTATTTATGACAATAAAGGAAACTAGGAGAAAAGTAAGGTGAAAGGACACAAGTTGCATGTGAGGAGGAAATTGAAGGAAAATAATGGAAAATTAAGAAATTAGGGGCCTCATTAATGAAAAGGCTTCTGAGGATCAATTGGTAACCTTTTGTTAGTTCAAGTTTTGGAGCTCTCTCATTATTCTCTCTCTCTCTCTCTCTTGGGCACTTAGAGTTTCTTGGAGCACTCTAGCTTTGGATCAAGGAAGGAAAAACAAGAAAAGGGAAAGGAAGAAAATAAGGATCAAGTAGCTTCTACAGGAATACTTACGGGTAACATATTGCATGTGTTATTTCCTAGCTCGTCTTGACATGCATGTCTTTTCATGTTCGTCTATGGTTCTCTTGCTATCAATGGCATGGTTCTTCCAGGTTATGATAGTTGTTTTCAGCCTAGTCTTGATGTTTTCTAGTTGCCATGGTATGTTGGGATGTTTATCTCAGTTTTGAGCTTTTGTTTGCTGAATGGATCTCAAGGTTGATTCCAAAATTTCTAGGAATCCCTTGATTAGTTTTGGTGGTATACATAGTAAAGCCTGAGGGAGAAGTCTTGATTTAGGGCCTAGTGATCCAGGTTTGGATTGCGGTAAAGCCTGAGAGATTGGTATCGATTTGGGGCCAACTGATCTAGGATTGGATTGTGGTAAAGCTTGAGATACAAGGAGATGGAAGATTCCTCAAGGATAGTTATGGATTCTAGATGGCATTCCAAGTTCATTTCAATTTTGATCGAAGCACCAGTTTTTTTGTGATCACAACTTGGTGATGGTGGAGGTAGTTTAACCATTGGATTCCCTTGTTATTTTTTGTATTTGTTTGTGCATGAGAACCCACATTCATGCTTGGAATATGGCACGGGGGTGACTGGTTGAAAGAAATATTTGGTACAACCATCCCAATGATCGGGTGGTACATGGAAGTCTCGAACCTGGTCGGATTTGCCTATGATTAATGAAAGCTAAGTTCTCTTGCTTTTTCACTTGTTTATATTTGGATTTAATGGTTGCTATATCTTTGTTATTTACATGGTTTTATGTTGTTTATAAGCATGGTTAATTCACTCGTTCATGTCATGATCATTTCATTCATTTACATGAAATTGTTAAAATGATGGATGCAAGACCTAACTGATGTAAAAAAAGTTCAAGGGAAAATGTGGTGATTCTTCTTGTCATTCATAATATTTTTCAGTCATTCATGCTTTGTCTTGTATCTTAGACCTCTAGGTTGTATTGATGCTAAGTGTGTGACAAAATGTTAGTCCTAGTTGGGGATGGTTAGGCCTAGTCCTAAGGTTGATTTTTAGTTTATTAGTCTTGTCAACATGTCTTTAATGGATTCTAAAAGTTATAACAAGTTTTGGGTAGTAGCCATAATTATGGGTTAGAAAAGTGCCTTGAATTACATAGACGCTAGCACAGGTCTATAGGGAAAAGTCCTTGGACACTAGCTTACAGGCCTATGATTGTGTCCATAGGTCCCTAGATGCTGGCATGCCCATAGCATGAGAGTGACCAGATGTCAAGAGGTATAAAAGATAAGTGGGATCTAAGGGAAAGTTGTCTGAGTGGCTAATATGTCCCCTAGGGGTGTTGTTGTGGATGTGGAAGGTATGGTTGATCTGTTTCGTCAAATCCATTTCCTTAGGTTCACCAAGGAGGTTGAATCCCTTTATAGCCGCCTCTCTCGTTGCATGTTTACCACGGTTGGATTGTTACTTGGGTATATGTGGGAGGAGGGTGGTTACATATTGGTATAAAAGTGTGGTTGTGCTCTCCTTGGGCAAATGTGTTTGCCATGCATTCATGTCAGTTATACATGTGTAATTCATCCTTATTGTCTATGTGCTTATTTCATATCCATGGTGTTGGTCATGGTCATAGTCATGTCGCCATGGGAATAAGGATGTTGTTGCGTGAAATGTGTTGTCAAGAGTGTATGACTAGTTACATGTTGCTATATATCGCTTACATGTGTCATTTTGTATGCTTGGTTACATTCTTGAATCTTTGGTTACATTCTTACTTTCTTGGTTACATGTATCATTCTTATATCCAATCAATGGTTTTGTTAGTGGGACTGGGATCTATCTGAGGAATGTGTGATGTCGCATAAATGGTTCCCAACTAAGAAATAAATCGAGAAGTGGATAGATTGGAAGCTACATGAATTTGCAGCTCAAGAAAATAGGAATATGTGCCTGTCAAAAGATGAGGGGCTAAATGGATACCTATTCACAGATGAACAAAGATATTCTTCTACTCTTTTTCATGTGAATTACATGAGTGGTTGTCTAAATTGGTAGATAGTCAGGGTACGTGGAAGCTTGAAGGCCCTATTTTGTGGAACTCAAAACTGGTGAAACTTTTAGAGGCTTCAGAAAATAAAATTGCAAGGGTTGGCAATTACCGGATCAATATTATTGGTGAGCGCTAGTATTGCAACAATAATGTTGCAGCTCCTAGGCTACCTACTTTACTCTTATCAACCCGGTAGTTCGTAACAAACTTGAAAGAGACGGTGTTGTATGCACAAGTACTAGTTGATACTACAGGTTGTCACTTGGTCAACCGACGCAAGATCACTAGGAGTTAAAGCAAACTTCTATGGATTCCAGAAGAAGCTCTATATGTGATGAAAGGAGAGAAAGACTACTCTACAGATACTACTCTAACTACAGAAAGGAGAAAGACTGAAATGTAAAGCAAACTACGTAAATCCTAATTAACCAACTAATCCTACTTTTGTAGAAAACCCTAGGAAACCATGAAAATAATGCCATTACCTACTCAAGGAAGCAAACAACATCTAACTAAGCTATTTATGGAAGTACATGAGCAAAAAACATCTTTTTGGATTTTTATGTGAATTTGACATGCATGTGATTTATTGTTTCTGAATGTGGTAGCAAATAGGTGGTGTTGAAGGGCGGTTTTGGCACATGAGAGGATGTAGTATGGTGTGGTTGGTTCCTAGGAGGTATTAGGTGGCCTTCTGAAGGCTTTTCCAACACTTGGCCTTCAAAAGAAAGCCTACAGGAAAATCTACAGGAGGAAAAACAACGTTCTACAGGAGGCCTATAGGAGGAGGCCGAGAGTAGTTTTGGTTGTTTTGAGGGTGTGAGAGTGGGCAAAAAAGGTGAATGAAGGTTGGAATGAGGTGTTAGGGCACCTAGGGTGTACCAAGAGTCATTAGGAGAGAGAAATACTATAGGATCTGCTCAAGGAGAGAGGAAGGAATTCTATGGAAAATGAAAGAAAATAAGGCAGAATTGAGGGGAGACTTGGGCGACCTGTAGGGCATGGATAAAATGGAGGATGTGATGGTTGATATCCTAGCCTGCTGCTAGAAGATATTTGCTGCATAAACAACTGGCAATCAACCAATGAGATTAAGCAAGCAATGAAATGTGTGCATCTAGAAAAACTAAGTTTTGCATCAAACTAGTCTAAACTGTGATCTAGGAAAGGAAATTATGATAACTTCTGCAATAAAGGAAATAATGAAAGAAGACTATTATAAATAAAGAATTGATCATGATAGAGAAGTTCTGAAGCAAAGCATACCAGACTATTTACCAACTAAAAGGTTGTGAACACTAGAAGTCCTATGAATGAGGAAAATCTATGTTTTTGGGGTAGCAAGAGGGTCTTTGCCTCAAATCACGGTCCTAGACGGAGGAAGAGAGGCCAAGGAACTATTGCTAGCATTTTGGATCTTTTCTCTATCACTGCTTAACCGGCTATAGAGAGCACAAATGGAAGCAAACTATTGAATCATCAAAAGAAACCTATTCTTGACCATAAAAGAAATTCATCTAACAGCAACCTAATCTACAAACTGAAATAAAACATACAAATACAAGTAAAGAGGAGCTTGGCTAGTTGGATTGGGCACTAACCTAAGAAATTCAGCCCTCTAAGGTAACTAAGTGTTATCTCAAAAAGGATTCCATCTTTATTTCCAAAAAAATAACAAGATTACATAGAACTATTAAAATAATAAGCTCGAAGTTGAGAAAAGTTTACATAAGAAAAATTACAACAAAAGTCCAACCCTAGTGAGGCCCTAGGCCTCTATACATATAGAAATGAAGCTAGAAATGACTTCCTTAAAATCAGGGAGGCTTGGCTCCCAAAACTCGATATAGCCATCAATTATCGTCCACTTACTCGGCTGCCTAATAATGCATGACTTGGCTGCTTGTACTCCGAGATGAATGAAGGGGAGTTTGAAGTGAGGAGTAATAAATGATGGGGAGTCCCTCCTATAAGTCCTCCCCTTTGTCCACTTCAAGTTATTGCTTCCATTTGTCCATTGGATCCTTGACTTTGACCACAAAATTCATCAATAATATGCATTAAACATATATTAGACCACATGGCACCATAACCAACTCAACTCACTCTATAAGCATAGATATAATTAGAAAATCATACAATAAGCTAAGAGAATGGTTGATTTGACTAGGTTAGGAGGTAAAACGAGCCAATATAATTACCCATTTATGAGGCTCATCATCACCCCCCTATTGAAAGTTTTTCTCATCCTCTGAGGAAATTAGTCTATATCCTCATATTTTATGTCCCTGGTGGCCTCCCGAGCATCACATGATTCTGATGTGGTCTCCTCTTCCTTGTCATATAATCCTGCCTTCCTATCTATTTCTTCCCACTGCTCCTGCTCTTCTTCTTCTCTTCTGGCTTCCAGCATGCCTAGTAGCAGTGGGGGACTCAATTTTAGGCCAATCCAATTGATCTTCAGCCTCTACATAGAGCGCTTATATATTGGCACTCTCCCTAATGCCTCCTTCATCCTCATTGGGGAATGATATTCACTGATCTGTAGACTGTGTGGTAAGGTGTTCCATCTCCTCATACATGCATGCACACAGTCATCCCCAAGTAACCTTTCCATATCCTCAAAATGCGCAATGGCTTGTGCTTGATCACTAATATATCTAGGGGCAATCTGAGGATTATTGGCAAGCAGGTTATGTGTGCTGATGAGCTCAATGGGGTCTGATGGCTTAGCTATGATCATTAATGGCTCATTCTTCTCCTTTATCATCAACCTTCTTATTTATGCTGCCCTTAACTCTTCATGGTTCATCCATGAGGCCATGGCCATTAGTTGCAAGTCGCCTGACCTCAAATTGGGGTCCCACACATTCATGTCTGTGAGGGCCATGTTATGTAGGTAGAATTCTGCCATCTTTTCCTTATCTTCTGATGTGCTTTGATCACATAGGTCCATAAACTGCCTATAATCTTGGAAAGGCATTGTGCCTCTTTGTGCTAAAGTCTTTATCTGAAATTGCAACCATTGTTCCTTGAGATATAGGCCATAGTATTTTTTTGGTGTCATACATTGCAATAGCTCCATGGACCAGCTGGTCATGCATGCTAGTTGGGTCTCTTTCTCTTGTAGCTACCTCAGCAATTCATTTTCTATTTCAAGTTGGCTTCTTGCAATTGCTTCTATGTGTCTGACAACACTTAACTCTCTACCCATTTCTCTGAGTTTGTTCTCCATATGGACAATATCCTCAACCCCTTTGGATTTTCCTATTTTCATCCACTTATGGGTCCTTATCCCTTCTTTCTCTAATTCAAAGAATTGTGGAATTGCAATTTTTTGTGGAATTATTATTCCCCCCTCAAGAAGACTGTAGTAGGAGCCAAGACTAGGCTGGGGATCAGGTTCTTGTAGTTGTGTTTCTTCTTCCTTTCCCTATGGCTATCCTTCTACCCTTTTCTCCAGCTTTTGGTCTCCTGTAGTTTTGACAGGGTCTCCTGTAGAAATGTTTGTGCCTCCTGTAGGACTGTTTTTAGGTCCTATAGTTCTACCTTTTCTTTCCATGTGGGGGATCTAGGAATCCCCCTTTCATATGTGATAGGTGCCTTGGAAGGGGATTCTTTCCCTTGGGCAGAGGGTGAATCTTCAATAATAATTGGCACTTTTGAAGAAGGTGATTCTTGTGCTCTTCCTAGCCCTGAAATACATTGAGGTCTGCCTCTTCCTCTTCTCTTTTGGCTTAATTGGTGTGCTGAGGGTAGTGAGAGTAGCTTTTGCCTCTCTTTCTAGAGTCTCAGGGGACACTTCTGTCTTTTCTGCCCCTTTTTCTCCTCCTTTTGTTTCTCTTTCTGTCTTTGTTTGCTATGTTTCTTCCTGCTCTGTTTCTTCAGCTTTCTCCTCCTCTATCTTAGTTTCTTCCTCCTTCCATTTTTATTCTGCTATGTCACTAGTTGCCTCACCTTCTCCCCCTTGCTGCTCCTCCTCCTCACTGCTAGTAGGACTGATATCATAGGTTAGGGATTTTATGTCATCTTTTGTTGTCATGTTTCGGAAGATTTCCCATGCTATAGGGAGTGTAAATGTATGGAGGGCTTCTTCCACTAAAGTTTTCATTAACCCATGGTGAGTGAGCTGCTCTGAATTCCCTGCTTGAACTTTAATGATAGAGTCAATGAGAGACTACAGGAGGAAGTAGGGGATGCTGAGCTTTTGAGGGGCTGGAGTTTCCATGTGATATCTTAATTCATGAAGGACTCTAAAATGGTAACCATAGACAATGTTGTAGCTCCCCTCATAGGAAATGTATTTTATTATTTGGTAGCTAACCTCATCTCAAGGATATGGTATGCTAGCCCTTCTAATTCCATTTTTATCCTCTACAGGGGTTTCATTGTTTTGGAAGAAGTTTTTCTTGGCAGCCTGGCCAATTGGTTTTTCATCATTACTCCATGGCAATCCAAGAGGAAGGGTAGTGACCCTATTGATAAAATCAGGGGTTATCTCCATGGAAAGACCTCTAAAGGTGAAAGTGGCATGTGTGTTGGTGTGAGGGATGAAAGAGTGGGAAAATTCTTGAGCAATTTCCTCATCAAACCCTCGGAATTTCTCAAAAAAGTTCATCCAATTTGCTCTGGTGAATATGTCCACTACTTGTGGATATGCATGGATCTTGGAGGAGTTGATGGGCTCCTTCCTCATAAAACCTCCTAGAATTTTGTTTATGCTTCTTTTGGAATATAAATGTGGAGAAGGAGACAACAATTTTTGAAGAAAAATAGAGAATCAGGAAGTCTGTGTTTTTTTTAAGAAATAAGCAGAAATTCTATTATGTATTTCGAGCACCTAAAGGCTTTATTTCCTCCTCAAAATTAAACCACTGCTTGCATATTTTGATATTCAATGGGGATATGCAAAGAATCTACCTCCTCAGCTTGAGAATTGTGCTAAAACCCGTGTTTTCTCCCTTCAAAACAACTCACTAGACCTCGTGTAGAAGACTGCTGGCCCTTTTGTAGAATTCCTATAGGTTCTCTTGTAAAACCTGTAAGTGCTCCCGTAGAAAATGCCGAGAGTAGGAATATGGTAGAGATCAATGGAGAATGATGGTTATGAGGCTATGGGGGCACAAGGAGATTGCAGGATCAGAGTTTCGAGGAGATAATGAAGGAAAAGGCGGTGAGAGTGCTCGGGGAGGAGTACTTAATGCTTTTTATGGATATTTCTGGTGATTGAGGGTGAGCTGGCCATGTGAGTCGCACTTTTCCAGATTATCGTCAGCTACTTCAATTGTTGGAAAACGACGAAAGTAATTGTATAGAAGTAAGAGTTGAATGTTTTGGCCTTCATCCGCATTTTTGACAGCGATACCTTGCTCTCCATCACCGTTATCCCATAGTCGCTGCTATTGCGGCTGTTGACTCTTCCCAAACCCTTACCATTCCTGCCCAATCCATTGGAATGGATGATTGTGAGGGCGAGATATTGATATGTGCCATTTGTCATGATAGGCTCGTTGCTGGACAAAATGCAAGTCGACTGCCTTGCAATCACCTTTTTCATCCGAAGTGCATTGGCCGGTGGTTTTTTGTTAAGCTCGAATGCCCTCTATGCAGGGCCGAATTTGAGAAAGAAGAGTGAAATTATGGTTATTCATTTTTTATATGTGATATGTTTTTCATAATATAGTTATATGTAATTTATTTTTAGTTATATGTTATGTTATAGAGAAAGTAGAGTGAAATTATGGTTATTAATTTTATTTTTTTAATTATTCTATTAGTTTTTTTTAAATATTAATGAATACATTTTACAAGGTACAATGTGTGGTTACTAAAGTTTTTTTTTTTTTAAATATCACAAGGGCCAATATGTTTTTGGAGACTGAACTTACGATATATACTTGGGACACAAATTGTGAACCTTATCACTTGAATTGAGTTCAATTGACCTAAATAGTTATGTTTATTATAGTACAAGATTTATAGAATTTTAATTTAATTATTTGTAGTATTATTTTTTCTAATTAATACTATTTTATTGATATTAAACAAAATCAAAATATAGTGAGGCTCCAGCCTCTGCAGTACTAAACAGAGTTTTGAAAAAAAATATCATAGTCTAAACGCCACTGCCCAACAATGGGAAACCAGTTCGTGTGAACACTATAAAAAACCCACACAGGGGTCTCGAGTTTTAACATAAAAATGCCTGCACAAGCAAGCATACCATGCTAGAAGGAATGATAAAAAACAAAACATAGGAAAAAAACTTCAAAGTGTAGCTCTTGAAGCCTTCAATGAGGGTCAAAGTGACACTTGGTAGCAAGGTCATCAGTGAGTATGGACCTCCTAGATGTCATCTGGAGGGGGCTCTTCTACAATGTGACACGCGTACTCGTACCAGTCATCATCCTTTGCTGACGTGCTAGACATATCACCCAGGTCACCATTAGTTGCCTTCGTGCCATCCTCGCTGTCGTCGGTGGCATGCCTACTTCCAACTAGCTCCTTGCCATGCAGAGTGCCAATTTTCTCAACCATCTATTGCTTGCTTGGGTCACGATCTTCCCTATTTCGTTGAGCATCCCTTTGCTACTCGTCACTGCTACTGGTTTGAGCTTCCTATGGGTTGATTTCCTCATTGAAGGTAATGGTAATAGTGGAAATTACTATTGGCAGAGGCAGAGATGGATGAAAGCGGAATTTAACATATGTTGAGAGGCATGAGGGGCTAGGGGAAGATTGGCGGTTTGGGTAGCAACATTCCCTCTACGGGAACCATGGGCTTGTGACTGTACTCTACCACTGCGAGTAGCGGGGTATCTTCCAGAGAAGGGACCATGGGAGTGATTAATAGAAGGGGAAGAGGAAGGAGAAGCAAGTTCAAGTCTCGGCGTAGCATGGGGGTGAATGCTTCCACCATGACTACCTCCTCTTCTACTACACACTCTGTGGCGAGTGCGTGCCATGACTGTGTTAATATCAAAGTTGTTAATTGGGGATTTCGAGGGGTTTCTCGGAATAGAGTGGTTGTTCAGAAGGAAAACATGGGGATTCTGAGCACAATTCAACTCACTATGTGTCATTTGGGAGAAGTGATAACCATTTCCCAAATCCACACAGCAGAGTAACCAACAACATCTGCCTGTGATGGTGTGAGAGCTCAGCTCGCGGCTTGAGGGGGGCATGAGTAGTTTATCAGGGGAGGGAAGGACGTATTATGGCTTCAGGAGGCCATAGCCTTATGCGTGCTGTAGATTTCTTGACTTGAGCACCAGAGTAATGTAGCCTGCAGGTCGACAGTTATTTTCCATAGATTGGACTGGAAGGGGACACGGGTGGCCATGTGGCCAAGTTTCTTGCCGTCCTTCAATATAATCGTCATTAATTGCATCATGATCACCCGCATCTAGATGTAATTATTTGTATTATTAGGTAGATAGTGAAAATCAATTTCCATGTTAATTATGCTATTTTAATTAATTAAGTTGTATTATAGGCTTTATATATGTATATATATATATATTTCACTTGACTCATGGGGATTTGAACTTTGAATCTCATTTTCTTACTTAATATCTCATGATATAGATATTGCCAATTCAATTGTAGTGTGGCCTTTTTTTAATTTTCTAAAAAGAATATGCAACACCACTTATTTTTTCAAAATTCAATTATATATTATAGATAACTTCTCTTTTTTCTATGAATATTTTTGAAAATATATTATGGACTTCATCTAGCAAAAAAATTGATATCTTAAAAAAGCTAGAAAGTGTTTTTAATATAAATAACAAAAGATGAATTACTTTCACATGTAGAAAATATTAATATATTAAAAAAGATTTGAAGAGAGAGTAATCGTAATATAACTAAAAACAATTACTACACATTTTATTAGGTTTGATAGATTTCCCTATTATCAATGTAAATTTGCGATGACGAGAAATTTTATTGATATATTATAGGGCTCTATTGTATATTGATAACATTGATTACTGAAATCCTAATTTATAAAGAGCTAGACAATCACTAATGCCACATCATTAAAATTCTTTATGATATAAATTGTATTGCTACATGCCATTTTATATTGTTTTCATATGGCATTTTATATTGTTTTCATATGTTTATTTAGCTATTTGATTGTAAATTTATAATATTAATTTACAATATATCAAAACTTTGTTAAATTTTCTTTATCAGTTAGAATAATTTTAAAAAACACCTATTTTAAATTATATAGTTTTTCATTTTATATAGTTTTCATATGTTTATTTAGTTATTTGATTATATAGTTTTTCATTCTGTATAGTTTTCCTATGCTTATTTAGTTATTTGATTGTAAATTTATAATATTACTCATCATTATTCGTAATCATAATCACTTGATGATATCCATGAATTTACTTAAATATAAGTTGATTCGTCATGGTTAATCTCTTTAAATTTATGCTTTAAAATAATAAATTTACAATATATCACAACTTTGTTAATATTTCTTCATCGGTTAGAATAATTTAAAAAAAAAAAATTTATTTTAAATTATATAATTTTTCATTTGTGAGCCATATCTAAATCGACTTAAATCCATAAAATTTATAATTTACTTTGAGTTAATTATCAAAATTAAAAATAATTTGAAGTCTTTTTTAATAAATATAAAGATCTAAAAATAATACATTGGATATCAATTCAAAAAAATCATTTACTGTGACTACCCCATTATCATGTAAATATATCGTGAGGTGTTGGCACTACTACATGGACTAAAGCAATAGAAACCTTATCTAAGGAGAATTAAGTCCCTTGGTTTGTTACAACCTTCTTCCATTCACATTCAGTGTTAGGAGGAGGTCTCAATGGATTTTATCACAGGTTTACCCAAGTATGAAGGAAAGAGTGTCATCATGGTGGTAGTTGATAGACTTACCAATTCTATAAAATTTTGTGCATTATCTCATCCTTTTAAAGCTATTACAACAGCTACTGTATTTATGGAAACAATTCGAAAGCTACATGGAAATACAAAGATTCTTGTAAATGACAAAGATCTCATTTTCACTGGAAATGAAAAAGATTCATTTGTCTACTGTCTAAAAATTTCATTTTTATCTCTGTAAAACTATTTCACAAGGAGGAAATATCTTTATAACATTGGAATGTTTTGTTTTTTAAATTTACTTCTAAAATATGTGTCTTCATTTTTACGTGTATGGGGTATATTTCGAGCGTTGGCCTAGCGTCCTCTTCCTTCAATCTTTCACCTATAACCTCATTTAAGAAAAATATGACTGTCAAAGTCTTCCCTCCGCAATACCCTTTCGTACATTCTTTATAACATCTCGAGGTATTTTATATAATGATATTTTATAGAATTAAATTTATTTTATTTCAAAACTAAAAATGGCATAGAAAAATACATAGGAACCATTTGCCTCTTCAACTCTGTTTATGAGAGATGATTTGGCCGAGGAATAAACTCGTAATTTTTGGAGAAAAATTTGTAACTTTGAAGGGTGTCAGAAAACTTCACAACAGAGAGGATCAACCCAAAAAAATGACTTCATGAATAAAATGGAAGAGGTTAGTTGTACAAATGTTTTGAGGATGACACCTTGAGAGGATTATCTTTTCTCAAAATATTTTTTCATTGGGGAGTATTTGGAGGATTTTTCTAGGTGAAGAATTGTGTTGTTATATGGTGATTGAAAATTATATTTATCCATATTCTATGGAATATTATATAAGGGATATTAACAAATATAAGCATAATATTTTAGTGATGTATAAGAGCATTGTGAAGTATTATCCTTTGATGGGGAAGGTAAGCGCTATCTTGGAGGGTGGGTGTGGCCACTTTCGTTGATATCTGGGAGGATGCATGGGTTGGGAGTATAATCCACCGCCTAAATGAACCACAAATAATTAAATAACAAAGGGACATATGATTTTGCATGATTTTTGACATTTTAAATCTGCCTACAACTTAAATTTGGAGGTAGGGATGGCTTATGATAAATAAAACATGCTTAATAGGCAATGAAGTAGTTTCATGGAATGATTTTAATCATTTTTAGAGAAGAGTAATGTTGGAATTGAGGAAAATAAAGGAAAACTACAACGGTCTTTTTATCCTTTGGGGATTTACATATCCATGTTTTGATATATGATTCTAAGCATAATAGAAGGAGAAAACTTCAATGCTAGCACTATTATCTTTGGAACTTTAAATGTGCTAAAGAATAGTTGTTTATGTAGTGTTTATTAATGAACAAATTATTAACTTGAGATAAATTATAGAAGAGGAATTAGGAGGAGCATTACATATGTGTCTTCGGAAACTTATTGAAAAGAATAATGGTCAATTCATCATTCATTATCAATTTTCTAAACAAGTGTTCTATAAGTGGAAAGAATAGTGGTCAATTCATCATTCATTATCAATGTTCTAAACAAGTGTTCTACAAGTGGAAGCGGTAACAAGATTAAAAAATATTTTTCTTAATCTATTCTATTGATGTACATTTTAGGAATTGAGTAGGGAATACAAAAACAAATATTTTTATGGCTCTTCCATTAACGCTGCCATGGGTGATAAGTAGAGGCTGTAATAAGATTAAAAAATATTTCTCCTAGTGGATTATATTCATGTGCATTTTAGAAATTGAGTAGGCAATACACAAACAAATATTTTTATGGCTCTTCCATTAACATTGCCATGGGTGACACAAATGGCCATGACAAGCACCTCAACATTTAAATAAAATTACATTTTTACAAGGAATAAATTACATTTTTAGAAGGAATTTTATAGCCAATGGACTCAACCTATGTAAGAATTGAGCAAATAATACATAAACAAAACATTTTAATGTTGTTCCATTAACAATGGCCTGTGAGATACGGATGACCATAAACCTTTCTTTCATTTAAGAAAAGTACATTTCTACCGTAGAATTTATACCCGATTGCGTCAAAATATAGTACAGTTTCCTCCATTGTAAAAGGAATTTGGCAGCAGTGGTTAAAAACATAGTTACCAAGTTCAGAAATTCGCTGAAATTTTTGGTTCATGAAATCATTTAAATTTTTGGTTCATGAAATCATTTAAATTGTCACATTGTAACATCTCAGCAGAGTATACGATGCTCATAACAGTGTTTGAATCTTTTTTGGTCAGTAATTTAATATTATATATAAAAATGTCATAGAAATTTATATCTAAAAATTTCAATTATAAAATAGTAAATTCCTTATTAAAATTAATTTTTTATTAAATTAATTTTTGTATTAAAATATTACACGAATGGGGATAAAATATTTAAAATATAATTTTTAATATTTGATTTAAAATTACAAAATATTAAAATATAATTTATAATATTTGAAATTGGTTTTATTAATATTTGATTTAGAATTTAATTAAGGTATTTATTTTTGTGATTGGTTACAAAGATTAATTTATATTAATCTATATATTTATTGTTGAATAAATTTATAATTTTTAAACGGAATTAGTAATTGAGATATGATTTTTTTGGTTTGTGGAGATTAACTAAACATATTTTTAATATCTAATATTTCATTCTTACAATGGACAATCAGCCTTGACTTTTTTAGTATTTATATTATTATATTTTATTTAATTGTTTTCTCAATTGGCAATACAAATAATAGATTATCGACGAAAAATTTAAAATAAACATAAAAGTTTAATGTTGTTGAAATATGAAATAAGGGTATTATTATAAGAATTATAAAATTTTGAAAATAATAATAATAATATGTTAATCTTTATAGGATGTATATTTTTGAATTTTGTCCTTATTCAATTTTATACAATCGAATTTTTTCCGTATCAAATCGAATTCGAATTTGGTAACTATGGCTAAAAACAAACTTTTTTTTATAGGATATCATGATGATATCTAGAATATGTAAACTGAGAGGGTTCTATTTTTTAAATATAATTACTCGATTAATTTTAGGACAAAAATAAAATAGGGATCCTATAATTGGGAAGATTGATGACAATTAAGATAGTATTGTCCATAATAAATGAAAAAGAAATTAACAATTTATTAGTCGATAGATGTATATATATGAATTTCAGATGAAAAGAGATTTCTTGACTTTTAAACGGACGATCCAAATTTATTTTTTAAAGAATATACTTTCCTCTTAACCCATATCTATGGTGGAGATGACCGAGTAAAATCGGTGGGGAAAGACAACAAAAAAAACCACCATCTTGTGGTCTAACCTCCATCGTTGACATTTCTGCAACATCTGTCATCATGGTCGCTTGACATTCGTAAAACTGCAGAGAAACTTACAAAAGTCGGGTCGGAAGGCAAAGCGCCCTTAAAATAGTGGTGATGGAAGTCAGGGTTGTTTTTTTCTTATCCAAAAGTGCATGTTTCTCTGCTTCCTTCATTTTGATGTCCCTTTCTACGTCTATCACCTCATTCGTCAAGAGATTTGCATTCCTCCTCTAGAATCAAATAATCACATTGCAATGCTCGATATTCCTCCTCTACTTTGGAGGGCGATGAACATTCTTGACAATCACTTGATGAAGACTTCAAGTTGTTACCTTTATCCTCACAATTCCCACTCTTCTGAGTCTTTTTTAATGTTTTGGGAACCTTTTCTGGTTCCATCCACTCCAACCTCATTGATTTCTTGAAACTGGGCTGCAAAGTAGTTTGACACATTCGTTTCCTCATTGGCCTCTCAGACTCTAAGGCATTGTCATCTGTATCTATATTCAGGTATAGTTCAAATATTTCTCATTTAATGGGCTCTGAATATTTCGGTCGACCACTTGAAGGAGAGATGCACCTGTCACATATCTCCTTAGAATTCCCACTCTCTTCTAGCTACTCTTTTATGCTTTGGGCATTTTTGTTGCTTCATCCAGTCTGGTCACCTTGTTCTTTGAGACAATGATTTCCTCACTGGCTTCTTAGACTATGATGCATTATCATCCATATCCGTATACCTATTTGGGTCTTCCAGTTTTATAGATAAAATATTTCTAATTTATGTAGAGCTCACTGCTAAAAATTATTTCAACGAGCAATTGTTAAATTATACGAAAAAGGATCTCGTATTTTCCTATATTTCTTAAATTTATATTCAGCTTAGGACTTTTTTCTTTCCTTGGTGTTAACATTTACCAGAATTAACAAAATAGAATAAAAAAAGTGTGTGAATAGTGTAAAATTGCTAGAATAATTAAAAAGAAATCCATAAACTTGACTTCCCTACTGTAACATCTGAAGGAATACCTGTTATTGGGTATGCATGTCGAGGCAACCTCAAAACCTTATCTTGATACCTTAAGAATGTAGTTCCTGATAAGCAAATAGTTTACTTTCTGCCTAAAGCTTCCCGAGCTAACAACCCACAAAAAGGTTAAGTAATAGGTAAAAAAAATGAAAAGAAAAAAGAATAAGTTGATGCAAAATTCAGTAAGAAAATTCCTAAAATTTTCTTTCCCTCTTCATAGACAACCCTAAATCCTATGCTTCATTTCTTATGTGTTCTAGAAGGTAAAGTAATATGAAATGAAGGACTTCCCATCCGTCCATTTCAATCACGTGGAAGGAAAACAACAGTTTGAAAAAAACCAAAATAGTATTCCATTATTTCATCTTATGTTCCATTTTTAAGGTATCTTAAATGAATATCATACAACAAAGGAAACAAATTATGCAATTACCGTATCATAATCGAAAACTTTCAAGAAAATTTATGACTAAAGCCTTCATTTCCAATACCCCAATCTGGAAAATTTTACATTCTTCATCGCCCCTGAAATTAAGTTGATGGCTGACTCTTAGAATATTCTAGAATCAAACGGACATGGATGCGGTCAAAAAATTGACCGCGCCCATGTCCGTCCGAATATTCGGGGAATTAACAATCCACAGAAAGATACCCCTTGATCACACATCAAATGAAAATACATCAGAAACATAATATTTCAAACCTAATATTTAATGTGTTGATCACACATCAAATGAAAATACACCAAAATCCTAATATTAAAAACAAAGGATAGCTGCAATGTAGAGCACTAAAATATAGAAGGATCATAAATGACAACATTAGAAAACATACTTAGGGTGCTTACCAAGCTTCATGGATTGAAATTCAGAGTGCTTGCTTGATAGAATCATCAACCTGAAGTTGGAAGATTGGGGTATCCTTGTTGGCCTCCGATTGGGTCTCCGGCTTATTTTCAAATGCAAGTCGAGAAGCGTTGTAAGAAAGAAACTGAAGGAGTGGTTTATATAGAGATGAAATGTCCATAAAACCACATGTTTGGACACATTTGAAAATGATTAATAATAATTTAATTTAGGTTGATTAAGATGTTAAATTTTGGAATATTTTTTTTATTGAAAACAAATTACGTTTGTTGAATTTTTCATTGGCGTCATTTTTTTATTTGTCCTCTTCTCCTCTGTATTTAAATGTATTTATGACAATTTCTTAATTTATAATACTGAATTAAGATTTAATGTTTTCAGTAAGTTAATTAGTTAAAATAGATATATTTGATAAAATAATAAAAATTGAATAAAATAAATTATTAAAATATATATGGCAGTTTATAATTTTGTGTAATTGGAATTGGATGAAGATCTATAGATGATAAATTTATTATTTTACAGCTATCAACTATATTATTTTACAACCATCAACTATATTGATTTCCATCACAACACAACACATGAATGTTAGTGGCTTTAAAACTTAGACAATAAATATGTGATCTTCCACACACACACACACACACACAGATATATATATATATATAATACCACATTAAAATTACTAATGTGGATGATATAGTTGAAGGCTTCATAAATATAATAACAAAAACTATTGCAATACTAAGAATACCTTATCAATACACACATTTACTTGATTAACCATGTATAAAAAAGTTATGGGTCAACTTTATCTTAGAAAAAAATTAATTATCTTATTGTAAAATAATAAATCATAGGCCACAAAATTAGTTGAACAATGTTAGTCAAAGTTTATGTATAATTTATGTTTAATAATTTTATATTTTTATACTTTTAAAAAATATATCAAACTTATTGATAAGTTTAATAATAAGTTAATATTAATATTAAAGATAAGTTTGATTTTAATAAGTTTAATAATAAGGTTAGTGTTGTTGAAGTTTAATAGTGTTTATTTAATATTTTAGTTTACTAATTTTAATGCTAAGGTTAATGTGAATATTAATAAATTTAAAAATTTTGATTTTAATATTAAGGTTGAGGTCAATATTAATAAGTTAATGTTAATATTATTGTTTAGTTATTAATATTAAAGTTTTCCCAGATGCGGGTGTATAGTCGGGACTTAATTGTGATGGGACAGGGGTGGGGCGAGGTGGATCAACACCTGCCTACCCAGTACAAAATGATTAATCAACTCATGGAAGACGGTTCTCGACATTTGAGAAGAGCAGGGCTCATACGCTTCAATTCTAGTGGCTCTGAATCTCCCATCATGTCCACCGCTCTGGTTAATTCCTCCACACGCTTCGGCTTGCTTCAGAACTTGGCCTTCTTCAATGCTATAGTTATGGCAGATGCTTCTCGTTGCGTGTCAGGGAAAGATAATTTAAGACTTAGTCATGGGTTTGCTATGGAAACACTTCCATCCTCTGGCATTACACTGATTTCTATCTGTTTTGATGTTGGTTCCATCTTCTCTGCTGCCTCTCGAGGCTTGAAAGGGGAGCCTGCTTCGGAGCTATGCTCTATTCTTTTGGTGGAGCTGCCTCAGTTAATCCTCTGGTTCTTCTCTTGGGTCTCTGGCCTTCGTTTCAACATTCATTGGATTTTCTCCGGCCCTGTCGTCGCTTCTGCTTAGCCTCGCTTCTCTCTCGTTGCTGCTTTCTCCCCGATGCCTCATCTGCGCCATAAAATGAGGTGCCGCAGAGGCCAGCCTCAGCGTGTGCCTTCCAGCCCTTCCTCAGATTCCCCCTCCCCTTCGAGTGATTTGTTTGCAGGCCACTACCCTAGCACCCGCAGTGGGAGAGGGTGGCTTCATTCTTCCAGCCACCACCCTGTGCCATCTCCCACATCTGGCTCTACCATTTTCACCTTCAACAGCTCCCTAAATTGCCCTAGGATAACAGCTCACATTTCGGTGGTCTTCCATGAGGAAACTCAGATGGGGGATTCTAGCTCTCACCCGGAAGGCCTGGGGTCTATCCCTATTTCGTCTTAAAACCTACAGCTGGGGATTGGCAGTGGGTTTATGCAGGCTCCAGATGCTCAAGCGTGCAATGCTCAGGATGTGGTGATGGTGTCGGTTGATCCTAGTCCTTCCAGTTTTGAAGCTACTCATGCAAGGGATCTGCCTGCTTTCGGATGGTGCCATATAGTTGAAGAGCCTCCACATGAATAGTATGCTCATTGTTGCCTTGTCAACCTACCATGTGGCCCATATGACTGGGCAAGTTTTTTTGTTCAAACGGCTATGTGGAATTTTGGGTTTATTTTTGAATTTTTGTTTATCATGCAATATCATGAAGATCATAACTTTCTCCCCTGCGTGGGACCTAATTACTGGTTCAAGATTGAGATCCCTATCTCTGGGCAGTCTCATATGCTTATCTTGACTTTTTTGCCTCTCTTCAGGGCAGTGCTTTTGACTACGGTCACATTGTAATTTAACCCCCTTTTTATGTTAATAGATTAAACTTATTTAGAAAAAAAATTAATATTAAAGTTAATATTAATAACAATACGTCAATGTTAATATTGATGTTTAGTAATGAATATTAAAGTTTGATAATTTTATTAATTTTCGAAGGCTTCTTATTTCAACTTAAAGTGGATGAGGATATGTTGACTTTTTATTTTTATTTTTCTTTTATTGAAGACCTAGATTGATTCTCAAGGGAATATGCTCAACATATACTTATTCTTAATGCTTATCAATTATTCTAGTGTGTCATAGTCACATTGCAACAAATATTATCTCTTGGCCCATCGTCACATGTGACAACCATGTTCATCCATGATCAACCATGGTCAACCATGGTCCAACAATGAATTGTGACAAAGATTGTCTCAATATAAAAATCAACCATGGTTGACCATAGTCCAACATTGCATTGCGGTAAAGATTATCACAATATGAAAATAGATCATGGTTAACCATGCTCCAACATTGCACTATGACAAACATTGTGTCAATATGAAAATCTACCATGGTCAACCATGCTTATTTTAGGGTTTAGACAATGAGTTTATAATATCAATCATTTGGTTTATTAATCTAAGGGTTTATATTCCCATGGTATAATATTATTCATAGGGTTTATAATATTAATCCAGGCTTATATATAAATACCTTGGGTTTATAATCATTGTAAACCATGATGCAACATCACATTGTGACAAAGATTGTCTCAATATGAAAATCAATCATGGTCAACCATGTTAAATCATGGTGAACTATGGTCAACCATTGTCCAAAGTCACATTGTGACAAAGATTATCTCAATAGGAAAATCAATCATGGTCAACCATGGCCAATCATGGTCAATATGAAAATAAAAAATGGTCAGTCATGGTCAACCATGGTCCAATGCCACATTGTGACAAAGATTGTCTCAATATGAAAATCAACCATGGTCAACCATCATCTACCATGGTCAACCATGCTTATTTTAGGGTTTATAATATTTATCTTAGGGTTTATATACCTTGGGTTTATAATATTAATTTCTTGGGTTTAAGATTATTCCCTTATGTTTATCATGCCTTGGGATTTTAGTATTGATACCTTCGGTTTATTAGTATCTTAGGTTTATAATATCAACCTCTCGGGTTTATTAATCGAAGTGGTCATATTCCTATGGTATAATATTATTTATAGGGTCTATAATATTTTTTGTTTTTTTAATCTTCGTAGGACCTTTCATTTTCTACTACATAATAGGAAAATCTACACCACATGGATTGGTTAGATGGCCTCAACTTGCCCAATGGGAACCCAAGTCTGTTGGCCACCTATCTGCATTATAAGCCATCCAAAAACAATAAGGTTTTAATCTCTCTAGCCAAGTTACATATGTCTCTATTTCATGGCCATACTCTATATTTCTATCTATACATATACTTGCATGATGAAAAGTAAATGTTATTCGCATATAAAACAAAATAAAACATGGGAAACTAACTAGCCCTTCTACTCCTCTGAGGCTGATTCCACTGGTGCATGGTCCTTAACAGCTGCTCCAGGAATCTCCAACAGTTCTATGATGCATGGAATATGTCTTTCAATTCTGGCTAACATAATATCTTACTTATGGAGTTGGAATTGAATTTTCTGCAGATCTTGTTTGTAGCTCGGCATACCTTGTAGAGAAACTGCCATGCCCACTGAGATTTGTTCCATGGCCTTTCCCAATAGGCTTTTCATCAGTGAGTAGAGGTATAAGGTATTCTTAAATTGTGTTATCCTACCTCTAGTGTTCTTAGGATCCAGGACAAGGGTCCTCTAATTTTCCATATCCTATTGAGTCTCACTGCCATTCTTAATTTCATCTTCCCATTCCTCTAACTGATCCCAAATGGCTTCATCCATACCCTCACGATATGCCTGAGCAACTTCACTGACAAGATGATCTACCAATTTCCTCCCTGTGCAGGGCTGAGACATGCTCGGGTCCTTATCCTTTCTAGGATCTGATAAGCCTTATCATTAGGCAATTATATGGGCCTTAATTCACATCCTAGCTTAGTCAAACCAACTGTTCTCACAACTTATTGCATAATTTTGAATATATTTTGTTTATGAGATGAGTTAGAGTTGGATATTTTGCTTTGTGGTATAATGTGCATTTAATGCGGGATTAAAGGATAAAAGCAAGGAATTTTGGCAAATTTCTTGGTAAAAACTCAAATGGGATAAGGGAGAGGAATTATAGGAGGTAAATCCTACTCATTTACTACCCCTCCATTCAAATATTTGTCCATCAGCTCAGAGTACAAACAGTCAAATCATGAGGACTAGAAGGCAGTTGAGCAAGTGGAAGTCAAAGCACCAGTTTATCTCAAGTTTGGAAGCCAAGCCTACCTAATTTTAATGAATTCATTGGAGACTTCAAGCATACAAGTAGAGAGGCCTAGGATCTCAGTAGGATCCAGACTTTGAGTTGTAAAACTTTACTCTATTTTTGAGCTGCAAGACTTGTGACAGTTTTTTGATGTAATCCATTATTTTGATAATAATAATGAGTTTTGTTTTGAGCCAACACTGAGTTAACTCAGAGGTCTAAAGCTCTTGGGTTAGGGCCCAATGCTAATAGCTAAGGATCCTCTTTATTGTACATGTATGCTAGCATAGGTTCATGGTTTAATTGTTCATTTGCTTAAGTAGCCGCATTTCCATTACAGTAGTGTAGAGTAGATTGGTTGTGTTTTAGTTTGCTTCCATTTTTGCCTTCTTTCAATTAACACATTAGCCAAAAGTTCTTACATGAAGTTTTCTATCTTGATTCAGTACGTGGTTCATTTCATTGTCACTTTCTCCATTACTTTTTGCTCATATTCTCAATTCCTTCAGCAAGAAATGCTTAAGCAGAAGCTAATAAAACATGCCTTGATCAGATTGTACCCGTATATTTCCTTATTGTCTGATCCACAACAAACCTGACCAATCACCGTCTAATTCATTTCAACGCTTAACTTTATGTGCTCCAAATCTCCACCGTCAATTTGTCTAGCTTGATCCAATGGCTATTGTGAGTTCTTCCACCTACTTTATGCACTCTAAATCTCCACCATCGATCTGTCACACCCTTGATCCAAAAGCTATCGCGTCACCCGATCGCCAAATAGCTTGGCTGATCTCCACCGTTGATCAATACCGCATGTTCCAATGGCTATCACAAAATCTCACACGAATTCTTGCACGGCCAATATCCACCCAAGAGCACACGAGAAAAGTGGTTTTCTCGTGCTACATGTCACTCACTTAGGCTAATCATGTGAAATTTAGAAATACAGCTTACAACTTTAAGGGCACACGAGAAATTGCTTACCAGCTATGAAAACCTGCTCCATCATTTCGTACATTTTTCCCGCAGTAAGATCTCCTCTGCTCATCTTCTGTTAACCCTGTTCATCCATCTATTCACTCAATCTTCAAGATAAGATCCTTGTCGTTCATCTTCCATTAATCCTATTCTTTGATGGATCTATCCATCTATTAACGTAATCGCCTACAATAAGATCTTCACCGCTCATCTTCTGTTAATCCTATTCATTGATCCAACTAATCCAACGGTTCCCATGCACCATTTCTTCATTACGTCCTCCTTTCACTGATTTTGATCTTCAATTTCTCTTTCGCTTGAAAATAGATTTAGTTTAGTTTCCTTCCTTACACCTTAGTATGGTTTGATGCTCTTTACTTCTAAAACTTAGATAGTAGTAATAGATTAACGTTGATTTAGCAATTCTGCTTTGTATAGATGTTTAAATGGTGAATTAGGATATGGTGTAATTTAGCATTACCTATTATTTTCTTCATTACTGCAGTAAAATAGCTCTCTTAGAGTAGATTTGCTCTTCTTCTACCAAAGAATAAAGCTTGTCCTGACTCTATAGAAGTGTGGCTTGGAACCCCTGGGGTCTCTCACCTGAAGAATAGTGACAATAGGCAAGACCTTCACTTTTACTTGTGCATATAGCACTGTCACCTCCAAGTTTGTTCGAACCCTGAGTTGATAGATAAAGCTGGTAGCCTAGGAGTTGTAGCATCCTTGTTGCAATACTGGTGCTCATCAGGATCTCGACCCCTTCTTCCACGTTCGTGACCTTTCGCGGGCCAAGCTATGTCAAAGATGCCTGAAACCTATTCACCCCAAGAATTTTTTAACCAAAAGCAATTTGACATACTATGGCATTGGTTTCTTCCCTGAATTGAATTATCGGTGCAATCTGACTCCCCATGCTTCTCCCTTTTCCTTTTATTATCAGTACTAGAACCATAATGGATGGAGAACCTGTCCTAAGAAGGTGTTGATCTCCAATTCCCTTCTATCATCTCACAACAACACCCCTAGTGCCTCCCATATGTAGTCTGGTTGCAGTCCCTTGCTAAGGCCACACAAGTGAGCCTAGCCTCAGACATACAGGTTTCCATCCATAAATTTCAAACCCTTTCCCCTTTGCCTAGTAAATTAGAGCAACACCACTATCATTTTCATACCCGACGTCCCCCTCAAGGACCCTAGAAATTATCTTACCGCAGGAATTTCTCATAGTAGCCCACCAATTGCAATGGTTTCGGCATCAGGACCAAGATCCTATACAACATAATAACTCAAACCCCACTTCTCTCAGCATCAGACTCATAGCCTCTACCTACCTGACCCCTTCAACTAGCCCCACTCAGCCCTGCGTGCGCTGTACCTAGGTTCCTAATGAGAAACAACACAATGTCAAGACAACAAAAGGCAGAGGTGATACCCGACAAGCGCATTACAAAGACACAGAACCAAGACAATGCAACCAATTGCCACCTCCATTTCCCCAAACATTTATTAACCTCCCGATTAACATTCCTAATTTTCCCCTCTGCCCCCAACAAAAACCCAAATAGGTCGTCATTGAAAAGGAGGTGAATAGCCAAGAAAAATACATGTAAGGGATTGTAGGCCATCTCCAAGCATGATGCCAAGGATGTCGATGCCCTCCCTTTCCCCTGCACCAGCTCCTTTGTCCATAATAAAACTCACCACCATTACCCACCTATCTGCCCTTTGCTCCTATAAATCCTGCCCCTCCACTATATACTCTGCCACCTTTCCCACCACCCTTGCATGCATTCATGCCAAGGGCCACCACACCCATTGATTTGAGAGTGTGGGGGGTGGTGGTACGTAAGGTACGCTTCATTACTTTCTGCAGGTTGTCCCAACCACTAGCATGCACCCCGATCAGGGTCTTCTGTTTCTTAGAGGTCATTTTCCTGGCTTTGCCTATGATTGTAATCCATAATTTCCACCAGGGTTCTAAATCTCTCATCCCAGGGTTGGACCAGCAATAGTTTTTCCATTAGGTCATTTTTTTGATTTCATCCCCAGTTAGCAAGAAAATATACTACTTTATTCCCTTCTTGTCTAACATGTCAAACCATATATAATCAAACTTTTGTATTAATTCCCCTATCTCTTGGATGAGTTGAGTTGTCCTCAAAATTTGGCTAAATTTGTCCCATTTCATGCCATTGTTCATATTTTATAGAGTGTTTATGACCAGAGTTGAGTCTTCTTCCACCACTACATTTCAATACTACATTTTGATGGCTATTAGAAGTCCTTGTCTTGCTGCAACAAATTTTGCCTCATTGTTACTTTCTATCTTGCATGAGTGAGCATATATTAGCTTAGTGTTGGCTTGGGTATCATGAAAGAGGCCACCTAGGCCTGCCACTCCGAGATTCCCTTTTGATGCCCCATCGAAATTGATTTTTATGAATCCTTCTCCTGGAATAGTAAAGTGAGCCAGGGATATCGATCTTATCCAAATTTGTTTCCAAGCAGTGGGAGCAATCATTTTTGGTGATAGATTGAGTTTTTGTAAAATTTGATCTTCTTGGGGGGGAATTGCCAAGCTTCTTGATGCCACTACTCTTCTAAGATCGTTTCCCTGATGTTCTGAACTATTTCTTCCAACAATTGTTCTTGACATGAGGATTTATTTTTAAAGACTATGCGGCTCCTCTCTTTCCATATGGCCCATAAATTTAATCCTAAGGCCAACCCCCATGCTTGATTTACTACCAGGCTTGAGAATATGTGGCTTCACTAAAGGAGGAATTTTTTCCTTAATGTTGTGATGATCTCTATCCATTATTCCAAAAACTCCTTGCGTTTTCCCCCATTTTTGTTAAGCAATGGGCATGTGTTAAGCTTATGCATGATATCTTCTCTGTTCTGGTGACAAAGCCAGCAGAAGGAAGGACCTTGGAAGCCCCTTTTCTCAAGCTAATCCCAAGTTAGGATCTGTCCTTTGCAGACCAGGCAAAGGAAGTGAGATACCTTAGGCCACCATCCTCCCTTCCATATTTTTTTCCATATGATGTCTTGCCCATCTTGGGCTTGTCCTCCTTGGAGGTCATATGCTTCTTTTATGGTAAAGGTTCCTTTTGTAGTCTGCCCCCATCTCAGGATATCAAGATCATTTCTGATCGTTAATTATCTCGATCTTAGCTCTTTGTCTAGCACTATCCCTTGGTTAGTGTCTACCACCTGACACTAATCTTCCTTCCTTTTCCATCTCCTCCATCTTCCCATTCCTTGGTCCTCTTTCCATAATTGTTCCACACGGTGTATATTCCCATCTATGGTATACTGATATATGACCTTGAGGTCTTGCTTTTCTATCATTAGTTCTCTTTGTTGCCAAGAGTCTTGACAAAATCTTGTTGTTTTTCCATTATGGATTTCCCAAAAGGCATGTTGGTTTATGAGGTTCTTGTTTTGGGCTGCTAAGTTCCACACTGTTGATCCTTTGAGAGGATCTCTATATTGTAGAATATCCTTAGTTATGTCAGGCATATTATATTTCCTTTTCTATAATTTCTTTCCACCTCCTATCCCTCTCCACCATAGCTTTGTGCCCATTATATGGTTTAAAATATAAGGGTCTGTGAGGCCTAACCCTCCTTTCCTTTTTCTTTTCACTAGGCCCTGCCATGATACCAATGCCCATTTCCTGATTTGTTGAGCCCCTCCCCATAAGAATTTTTTGAATATGTCAACCATTTTGGAGCACACCCATTTAGGGGCTACCATACTTGAGAGTTGATAAATGGGTATCGATTGGAGCACTGATTTAAGAAGGACAGTCCTACCAACTAGGTTGAGGAATATAAAGACTAGTAGCTTAGCTTTTCCTGCAGCTTTTGGAGGATCTGTTGCCATAAGGATAATTTTAGGGAGTTTTCAAATAGGGGCATACCTAAGTCTTCAGATGAGAGGTTTCTAGTACTAAACCCCAAGATCCTAGCAAGATAGGTATTGACATTCCCATGAGTGTTAAAAAAGAAGATACAATATTTTTCGTTATTTATCTTTGTCCCAAAGGCCTCCATAAACGTGCTAAGAATCTCTTTTATTCGTCGAGCTTCCCTGAGTGATACCTGGCATAAGAGCATGATATCATCCACAAATTGTTGGTGGGTGATGTTTAAATCATTACCTCAAATCGTAAAGCCCCTAAGCCTAGATTCTCTGACCTCATTTTAGATAAAACAACCCATCCCTTCTGCAACAATAATGAACAGAAAAGGGTATAACAGATCTCCCTATATTAGGCTTCGGGCTGGGTTAAAATTGGGGGTAGGAGTCCCATTTAGCATAATTGAGATGGTAGGGGAGGAGATCATGCCAAGGATCCAATTTATCCATCTTTGGGAAAAACCATAAGCTTTGACGGTACTATTAAGATAGGCCCAACTTAGCTGGTCATAAATCGTGGAAAGGTCCAGCTTAATCATCATACCTGGAAGATTTCTTGCCTTGAGAGAGTGTACTACTTCTTGAGAGGTTATGAACCCATCCAGGATTTGCCTAGCTTCTAAAAATCTCATTTTCTCGGGAGAGATGATATTTTACAAGAAGAGTTTTATTTGTTTTACGAAGAGAGTAGCAATGATTTTATAAATAACATTACACAAGGAAATAGGAGGAAATGCTTTCGGATCTTAAGATTTCGAAGTTTTAGGAATAAGAGAAATAAAAGTGGAATTTAGGTTGGGGGCATACCTTTCGATTATGGAAAGATTCCTCTACAACCTCTAGAATTTCTTGTCCCATGAAATTCTAGGTGGCTTAGTAGAATTCTGTTGTGAACCCATCCAGGCCTGGGGCCTTATTTTTTCTTCATACCATTGAAAATCTCTTCCACCTCTTCGAATGTAGCAACTATCATCAGGGCTAGGTTTTGATCTTGAGTTACCAGATGGGGGATATGCTTTGAGATTATTTTTATTGCTTCCGTTCTATTCTCTTGTATTTCTAAGAGAAGGTCTTTGAAATGGTTTACCATAAGTTCCTCAATTTCTTCACGTTGGACTCCGCGATTCCCCTCCTCATCTTTCAGGGATTAGATTATGTTGTGTTTTCTATTGTTGAACCATGGCTTTATGAAAAAATATTATGTTTCGTTCACCTTCCCACAACCATTTTACCCTTGATTTCTGTTTCTAGAGTATCTCTTCCTATTTTTTTCTTTCCTCCAATTGGTTTATTAGTTGTCCATCTTCTTCGACAAGCTCTTCAGATCTCCCTTCTTGTATGATTTGTTGTTGCTTATCCATCATGCACTTGTTGATCTAGTTTTGGTCATTCATAATATGTTCAAATTCTTCTCTATTCCATTTCGTGAGTTTCTTCTTTAGATTCTTGAGTTTTAGTTGGAAAGCATGTCTCAATTCCTCCCTTGTTGCTTGCTCATTTTCCACCATTCCTCTATTCTTCTAAGAAGGCCTTGATCTCTTAGCCAAAAGGCTTCAAACTGAAAACATTGGTTCTTATGGCTTGCTTTCAGATCCACTTCCAATCTTATCAACCAATGATCCAATCCCATACCTAGGAGGATTGAGGCTTCCATGAATATATCTCCCCTTATGACTTGTTCTGAGATTAGGAGCCTATCCAGTCATGAAGCAATTTTATGGATCCCTCCTCGTCTATTACTCCAAGTATGAACTACATTAATTGTTGGGAGGTCCACTAAGTGCAATTCTAAAATGATATCTCCAAAAGTTTCCATGTCCACATCCATTCTTCTCATTATTTCCTTCTTCTCTGCTAGAGAGGTAATCATATTAAAGTCTCCTCCTACTACCCAAAGGTCTTTCGAGTATAGATTTCTGATGTCTGTAATATTTTGAAGAAATGCTCCTAGTTTCCTCGAGATACAAGGACCATAAATTCTTGTAAGCAACACCCATTATTTAGATCCAATGTTTTGAAATTTGTCTGATAGTATTCGTGGAAGGCTGACCCAATATTCAAACCAGACCTCTTCAGGATTCCATATGATTTCCAAACCTCCAGTGCTGTCGTTTACATCTTGGGCCATGACTTGGTACTAGGGTTTAAAATTTTCCATAATCCCTTTCACTTTCTTTCATTGATTTTAGTTTCTTGTATTATCATGATGCTTGGTTTATCTTTCTTCAATCTCTATTTAAGGTATCTCTACTTTCCTCTACTATTGATGCCTCTTATGTTCCATGATGTAATAATCATTTCAACAATTTCGGGGGTTGTTGAAAGACCTCTGATAATGGAACTACTCTTCCAGAATTTACTAGTAGCTCCCCAACCATCTAGATGGATTTGTTCAGTGTTCTTCTTCCTCGTTTCTTTCCCCATTTTCCTAGGGTTCCTATTTCTTGTCCTTAACTGACTTGAGAGCCTAGATGATCTAGTTGGGCTATGATTGTTGAGCTCTGTTTGGCTTTGTATTGTTGAAAATTTTCCTTATAAAGTTTCTTTTGATATTATGGGATGAAGCATTCATCCAAGTGTATCAATTCTTGCAGTAAACGTTTCATCACTTGTTCTTCCTCATTAAGGTCTTCTTTTGAGTTATTGATCCCCATTGGGTTTTACTCTATCATTTGCATTGGGATTTCGTTTCTTGGGTTTTCTATTTCCTCCTTGTTCTTTGACTTATTTCCTTCTAGTTCCTTCTTTTGCAAACTTTCCATCTCCATGGTATTGTCAGGGATTACCTCCCCTGTTTTGTCCCCCTGAAGAACAACAAATCGTTAAGGGTGCACTTCTCTTTCTCATTTTAAATTTCTCTCTAGTTGCATGTCTTCCTCTAGTTCCTTTTTCTCTTGGACACCTCTTGAAAGCCTTCCCCACTTTCCCCTGCCATCGTTTCTCCCGCCCTTTTATCCACAGTGGGGTTCTCATTATGGTTAAGCAGGAAAGCTTGGTACGAATGGCCATATTCAAGGAATCAACAACATCTAAAGGGGATATGCTTATAGTCTAGGGGTTGTTTCCATATCTCATCGTGGTATTCGAATTCTATATAGTCCAGATGTGGCTCGGTGATATTCATGTATACACAAATTCTGGCATAAGAGATGTACCTACCTTTTCATGTAGAGTCTGCAACTTTGACGAAGGTTCCAATAGAATTACCAATCCCCTCCAACATTTTTGGGTCCCAAAAATCCATTGGTAGGCTAAAAAGCCAATCCCAGATTGGGGCTACCACAAGCTTTTCCCAATATAGGTTATAACATTCCTCCTAATGTGTAATGAAGAGGCATCCATTGTTGAAGAAATAGGGCCCATCCTCGAAAAAAGTCTCATTGTCTTCGAGGCTAGAGAAGATTACTGAGAAGAACCCTTTCACCCCTAGCTTGAGATCAATGTGCCCTTTCAGTTGCTATGGTTGTTGGATCCATTTGATCAGTTTCTTCTTTGTTGGAAAAGCCTCAATAAATTTTCATATAAGGGAATGGTCCTTCATGTATCTTTGATATTCCTCTAGTTTATTGTTTGGAATGACAAATATTGGTTTCTTAGCTACCCTCGGCAAACATTTACCTCCCAATCCTGCTTGCCATTTAGCTCCCAAGACCAATGTTCCTTTTCCATGGCCTGCATTGTTTTTGGCTGCACTGTGCTGTGTAGATTCTCCTGCAGCAATATTCCAGTAGGAGGGGATCTCTCCCCCCTGCCATTCGACTCATGGATGCTATCAGCGGATCCACTATAAATTGGTGTTGTAGTCCCTTCTCCATCTAGTTTGTTTTCAGGGTTGTTAGAATGGATTCCTAGAAACCCTCATAGGGTCTATAGTATTAATCCTATGGTTATATATCATTCCCTTGGGTTTATAATAATGGTCAACCATGATCAATGATGGCCCAACATCACATTGTGACAAAGATTATCTCAATATTAAAATAAGTCATGTTCAACCATCGTCAACCATTGTGAACCATGGTCAATCATGGTGCATCATCACATTGTTACAAAGATTGTCCCAATATGAAAATCAACCATGGTCAACAATTGTCCAATGTCACATTGTGAAAACGATTGTCTCAATATGAAAATGAACGATGGTCAACCATGGTAAACCATGGTCAAACATGGTCAATATGAAAGTCAACAATGGTCAATTATGGTCAAATATTGTCCAATGTCACGTTATGACAAATATTATCTCAATATGAAAATAAATCATGGTCAACTATTTCCTAACATAGTCAAACATGGTCAACCATGGTCCAAGTTTGCATTGTGACAAAGATTATCTCAATATGAAAAAAAACCATGGCCAATCATAGTCAACCATGGTCAATAACCATGGTCACATTGTGACAAAGATTGTCTCATGGTCCAACGTCACATTTTGACAACCATGGTCAACGTTGGTCTAATCCCACATTGTGAAAAAGATTGTCTCAATATGAAAATAAATCATGGTCAACCATGGTTAATGATGGTTCAACGTCACATTCTGACAAAGATTCTCTCAAGATAAAAATCAACCATGGTCAACCATTGTCAACCATTGACAACCATGGTTAACCATGCTGCAAATTCACATTGTGGAAAAGTTTGTATTAACATGAAAATTAACCATGGTCAAGCATGGCACACCATGGTCCATTGCCATATTATTACAAAGCTTATCTTAATATAAAAATTAAACAGGTCAAGCATGGTACAATGTCCTATTGTGACAAAGATTGTCTCAATATGAAAATAAAGCATGGTCAACCATGATCCAGCATCGCATTGTGACAAAGATTGTCTCACCATAGTCAAACATGGTCAATCATAGTCGACATGGTCAACCATGGTCCAACGTCACATTGTGACAAATTCTTGTTTGGTCAATTTAGTGTGATCTAAATTGCTATTTAAAATGTCAACCCGGGGTTCGTAAACTGACGAAGTGAAGTGTACTATATGTACTAGATAACCATTTCCTTAGGCTTTTGTCGTTTTAAGCTTTTTTAGTTTGTTTTTTGATTTATTTTTCCTTAATGTGTGATGGTGAGAATGAAAGTGAAGTATGGAGTGTAGACGGTGATGGTTTCTAAACTTGAAAGTGCTCAAAAGAAATCTTTTCAATAACTAAAATGAAATCAATTCTTAAGAGAAAATAAATGCATCAAATGGTGAGCTAATGACAATGGCCCAGTATCCTTGCTGCTGAAATGAAAAGAAAGTAAAGACTAAAAACAACTCAAACTTAAAGCAAAGCAACTAATTCACACTACTTTAACTTTTTAGATCCTTTACCCTTCGGCTCAATCTACCTTGCGGGAAGTAATCATGAACAAGTCAAGCAACATGATATCTAAATGGAAAAAAAAAAAATTGCATAAAAGAAACTAATCACACTACTTGAATTCTTCAAATCCTTTACCCTTCAGCTCAATCTACCTTGGGGAAGTAATCATGAACATGTCAAGCAATATGATATCTAAATGACAAGAAAGTAAATTGCATAAAAGAAACTAATTACACTACTTGAACTCTCTAGTCCTTTACCATTCAGCTCAATCTACCTTGTGGAAAGCAACCATGAGTAAGCAATATGATAACTAAATCACACTACGATTAGTACTATTCTAATTTCTTGCTGATATAGTCGCTTGACCATAGAAAGAAACCATAAATTGATGAGCAGTATGATATCTAAGTAGCAGAAAAAGAAATAAACAATTCACAACTTAAAAAGGACAATGCTGAATTTAAACTTCAAAAAATGAAAGTTAGTAGGAAGGAAAAGATGATCTCATATGCCAAAAGTTATCAAAAAGATGAAAAATTGCCCGGGCTGCCTAAGAAAACCTGCAGAAAAGCACTGATCAGTTTACAGCTCTAAGAAAACAAAGGTGAAAATATAAACAGCAAAAACATAAAACAACATATTATGTACAAGCTAATGATAAAAACAAAAACATAACGAAACTAAATGAACACTTTACAAGGCTTCAGCGTGCAGGGGCCCTCTTCCACTTCAGCCAATCAACAAATAATCACACGGCTGAACTCAGAAAAGTCTTGTAGAATTGAGGCTTCTGTGATCAGTCATATTTATAAAAAGAGCTTCAGTGTAAATCACATGAATGAGACCTTTGTCGACGCGTTTCGAACCAACTTGTCCTGACGATGAACCACACTAGTTGGTTCAAAATGCGTCGACAAAGGTCTCTTTCATGTGATTTACGCTGAAGCTCTTTTTATAAATCAGAAAAGTCTTCTCATGTATTAAAACAACAGCATATAAAATAGTGGGGTGATAAGATAACCAGCAATGCGGAATTACATAAACAGTTCAGAATTCCTACATATCAAAAAGCTTTCTCACATTGTTCAATGACGCGTTATTTATAATTCGAAAATACTAAAGCTAACTAACAACTTCTACACTATTAACTGCATTACTAAAGACACGTAGATCTCTTCAGCCGAGATCTAGTGTAACTGTCATCATGTTTCTTAAATCTTCAGAGTGGTTGGCTGTTAGATTCATGTTTCAAGAACGATCTCTAGGTGTGCTGGTGCCTTCGTGAGTTGAGGACCATGCCACGTATCATTCACGTGCCCAAAACAGTGACGTGCCACCGCTGAACTCTTTGGTTGGCCTTGTCTTTGACTTTGGTTGACCGCGGCCTCTCATGGATGATTTGGCCGATTTGAAGTGACATGTTCCATGTATCCGCCACCTGGATCTTGCCCATGTAGCTCGTTTCTTCAGAGGACACCTGGAGCACAGCTTTTAACAAAATAGCTGCGGAATCCTGGGCTGGCTGCGGAAACCTGTGCTGGCTGCGGAAACTGACACGTTTCCGCAGCTGCATGAACAAAAAAACTAAACCAAACAACAATCATAATTATAGTCAGAAAACCATATAAACAGTCCTTTTTAGACTATAATGCAATGATTTAACAATTGGGTGAATGAAGTGAGTGGAGAAAGAAGGCTAAGAGGGTTTATAGGAAGGTGCAGGTTTGCGGCTCAACATACCCCCACTGTGAAGGTGTTGCATGTCCTCATGCAACCAAAATTGAGTTATTTCCCTCTAATCCACATGCTCTGAGGCTTCTACAAGGACATCTAGTCCTCTTTTCTTCTTCTTTGATGCCATCATCGTCATCATCCTTGGCTTTCTAACTAGACATTTGAACTTGAGGTTAATCAATGCTCTGCTTAAATTTTTGCATCTCTTCTTCAGTCTTCTGTTTTTCTTCTGCCATAGTCCTAAATGAAGCATGGTATTATCATGGACTATTTTGTCTACCTTACCCTACTCTTTAAGTGCTTCATTTTCTTGTATTATGTGTCTATTTAGGACTTCTAGCTCAAATACTTCCTTTTTCAAAGACTGAACCTATGCATCAAGTGGCAGAGAGGTACTTGGTCCTGCAGCTGATTGTTCTAAGGATTCTAGGTAATTATATACCTCTTGCTGACTAGGATCTACCTCAGGTGACTTTCTCTGTCTAAACTCAAAATCTGGTGGAGGAGGACTGCTCTTTCTTTCTGGCTGAAAAGGGCTTTCCTCACGTGGAGGACTTGATTCAAGGCTTGGCTGATCTGGAGATTTTTCATGTGCCTCTTCACTCAAATCAATAAAGTGGGACTGATCTCCCTTGGTTTTTTCCCACTTCCCTTTTAACCTAGAGCTCCTTCTCAAGGATGAACTCATACTTTTCTTTTGTGCACTCTGTTTTTCTTTTTGCTTTTTCTTGGTCATGGCAGCAGCTTTAAGATCTATTAGCCTTTCTGACAGAGGCTGGTAATCTTCTTTTAAGGATTTCTCAGGGGATGGATAGACCTCTTGAGTGGTAATTTTGCCTTTTTCTTTCTTTTGTTTCTTATTCTTAACTTGGTCTTCTTCCTCTTTTTGGACAGTTTCTTCAATTTCTTTTGTGGGGGAGTCTTGGGCTGCAACATTTTTCTCCCTCCTCCTACTTTTCCTTGGGGTTTTTGGTGGACTACTTACAGAGGCCTCAGATGGCTCTTGGAAGTAGTTTCTTGTTAAAAATTGTTCCCGTGTATCCTTAGTTTTCTTCAACTGATCCTCAATAAGAATTTTTATGAGCCCATGATGGTAAAGATGAGGCTCAATGTTACCTACATGATTTTGAACCGTAACACTCATATTTTTCAAACTTGATAACAGAAAATGAGGCAAATTAAGAATGTGACCATCTATAAAATTCATCATTAGCCTGACATGATACATGTACATAGAGCCAAAAAGACCCTCACATGTGATAAATTTCTGTATGACCAACAGTAGACCAGACCATTCTTCTTTTAATACATGCACTGGGATGCCTCTGGTGAACACAGTGGTATCCATACCTTGGTTTCGTAGCATGGTTCTCCAGATTTGGTCATCCACACTTTTATTTTTAAACCACCTTTCTCCTTCTTGAGGTAGGCCCGTGGCAGCTGCTATTGTGGCCTCGGTCACTGTAAATTTCAAGTCTCCAACCTCCACTGTTTGTCCATTAAAGGATCTTGCGAAAGTTTTGGTCACTTCCTTGTTATACCCTTTGAATTTCTAAATAAATCGAAGCCATTTGACTTTCTTCAATAATTCCTTAACTTGGGGATAACCCTCCAAGTATTTTGGTCCTTCCGGCTCGGCTCTCAGCAATTTTCCCATCCTCGGCTTTAAATCCACTGAGGGTTCTTCTACGTATGAGGGTTAAGTAAAAATGGCTCTGTTACAGGGTTTTTAGGAAAGACTGTAGTGAATGCAATCGGGGTTCAGGATGACTGTAGTGGCTGCAATCAAAGTGTAAAGCGAACTGTAGTGACTGCAGCCGGAAATAGAGAAATGCCCGAATCACGGGAAGAATAGTGGGTGAGCAGTGGTGACCATGACTGAGTTCATAAAATGAAATATGAGTGTATGCGGGGATTATGGTATGAGTGGAGTAACGGTAGGATTCTCCCGAGTCGGATGGTTGTGTATGAGATTTACACGTCTCAACAGACGGTTGCGGAAATTATGGCTGGGAAGATCCGTAATACAATAGGTCACATCTTAGGAGTATGGGTAACAAATAGAAGTGCATTCATTCTTGAGTTTGAACTCAGAGTAATCATAAGACCGTTAGGAAAATGAATGCGAGGTGTATGGAATGATATTGAGGAATAAGAATGGTAGTGGGTGAATATATTAAATCATTGCACATAGGAGAACCGGTTATGGGTTAATAACTATACATAATTATGACTTGAAGTGTTGTTTGATAGAGGTTTTTGATCATACCTTTGGACACTTGTCAATCTTTGCTCAAGGTTTCTAACCAGTTGCTCTTTTTTTATATCTTGAAGATGCCCCATGTCTTTAGCTCACGTACACCTGCATTTCATGATTTTGGCACTAACAGTTGATTGTATTTTGAAAATAGAGTGATGCTGGCTGCAGAAATTGTTTCTAGCTGCGGAAATTGGTTCTGGTTGCGGAAACGATTGCCAGCTGCGGAAACTGAAACAACACCCCCTGATCTACACAAAGATAGCTTAGAGGAAAACAACTGAATGAAAATAGTCCTGAAGGGGGACTTTTATTGATGGAATGGAATGAGAAAATGGAGTGAAAATGGAGTGAAAATGATGATGAGAATGAGATGGAGGTGGAATGGAATGGGATGAGTGAGTGAGATGAAGTGAAGATGGAAAGAACATGAGATGAGATTTTTTTTTTGGAAAATACAGAGTGTTAGGTGTCCCTGATTTTCACTCCGTATTTTCTGTATAAGACTGCCAATCCATGATTGGTTTTCAGGCTTATAGACTTTTTTTTTTTTTTCTTTTTTTTTTCTTTTTTTTTCAAAAACTATAAGAAACCAAGATTAGGGTGATGGGGGAGAAGGATTCTTCTCCACCAGCCTTATTGCAGAATTATCTTGGAATATTTTGACAAACTCTTCTTTGGAAAGTGACTTATGATAAATTTTCAGTCGGTGGCCATTCACAATAAGAGGAGTCTGAAATTCATCAATGGTCTTGATTCTTACTGCTCCATTGTTAAAGACTTTATCAATCTCATATGGCCCAAGCCAATGAGTCTGAAACTTTCCTTTCAAGTCTTTAAACTTGGAATCAAACAGTAAAGCCCAATCTCCCTCTTGAAACTTTCTCTCTTTAATATATCTGCCATGTCACTTAGCTCTTTGGTGTTGAACTAGATCAGTTCTTAGAATTGCATCTTGTCTGATCTCATCTAGCTCATTCAGCTACTCCATTCTGTGCTTTTGGGCTTCTGATAGATTCATCCCCAACTGGACTGCCATCTTGAAGGTCTTCACTTGAAACTCAATGGGGAGCAGGACTTCTTTCCCATAAACAAGTTCATAGGGAGAATTCCCTTTTGTGTTCCTCCATGTAGTTCTGTAAGCCCATAAGGCTTCAGGAAGCCTTTCTGCCCAATCTCTTTTGTGGAGATGAATAGTTTTGGTGATGATGCTCTCAAGAACTTTATTTGTAAATTCCACTTGGCCATTTGCTTGAGGATGGTAAGGAGTATATTTTCTGTGCTTGATTTTGTATTCTTCCATGAGCTTCTCCATCAAGTTAGATGTAAATTGACTTCCCTGATTTGTAACAATTTCTCTTGGGACACCAAAACGAGTAAAAATATCCTCAAAAAGAAATTGAACAATTGGATTTTCAGTGGCAGAAGGCAATGCCTTGGCTTCTACCCATTTAGTGACATAATCAGCGCAAACCAATATATATTTCTTTTGTCTAGATGGTGGATTAATTGGTCCAATGAAATCTAAATCCCATTTTTCAAAGGGTTCGATGAGTACCTATGGTTGTAATGGCATTTCATTTGAAAGAGTCGGTCTCCCAACTCTCTGGCAGTTGTCACACCTTCTGACATATTGTTTTTCATCTTTGAAGAGAGAAGGCCAATAATATCCTAAAGAAAGGATTTTATAGGTCGTCCTCTTGTTAGCAAAGTGTCCACCGCAAGGTTCATCATGACATTCCTTGAGGATGTCAGGCATTTCATCTTCCCAAACACATCTCCTGATCACACAATCTAGCCCTGTTTTAAACAATTCATTAGAAATCCATGAATAATTTGAACTCTCTTGAATAATTTTCCTTTTTTCATTAGGAAACAAGTGTGGAGGTAGCTTCCCTGTAACCAAATAGTTAGCAATATCTGCATACCAAGGAGCCTTAGTAGTTACTGCAAACAAATATTCATCTGGAAACTTATCCTTTACAGGAGAATCTTCGTTAGTATTTTGGATTCTCGACAAGAAATCAGCTACTGTATTTTGTTTCCCTGGTCTATCCAACACAATAATATTGAATTCTTGTAAAAGTAAAACATCTTGTAACTCTGCCATTGGTAACAGGTTTTTTCATGAGATATCTAATGGTAGAATGATCAGTATGGACAAACTTTTCGTAGCCTGTTATATAATGTCTAAACTTGTTGATTGCATGAACAACAGCTAAGAACTCTTTCTCAGTCACAGTATAATTTAACTCGGTGGGAGTCAAATTTTTATTGGTGTAGTAAATGGCATAAGGAACTAAATCCTTTTGACCCAACACAGCTCCAAGAGATGTATGTAAAGCATCTGTAGAAATATGGAAAGGAAGTTTC
>APFE030200940.1:0-14536 GCA_000404065.3 Pinus taeda | reverse complement strand
TTTAAATGTAACATCAGTTATAATATATAAATAAAAAACATATTTGTAAAATGTAAAAATATAATTGAAAAGTATTTAGAGAAATATAATAATCTAAAACAATTTTTTTAGAGGATTTTTTTTTTATTGGATGGCCCATCCAAAACTGATTGTGAGAGCCACCGGTTAAGTCCACTGTATTTTTAATTGAGAAAAGAATTCACAAATAGATAAATGTGAAAGTAAGAAACCAATTTAAATAAAACCACAAACCTTCACAAAGATAAACTAAGTCAATGAATAAATGTAATGATCTGAACTCAGTAGAACACTAATCGGATCCATAAAACTACGATAATAAATTAAGCCGAGCTAAAGGAATCAATAAAAATTATTGTGGTTTTAACTCATTATATAGTTAAATATATTAACATAATGAAAACTGAAATGAACACATTAAGTTTCCTTGAAGAGCAAAGATTAGAGGATAGATAGAAACTACATCTATAACTACTTAAAGAAAAGTGACTTTAAAATATTCAACTTTAAATACCCAGAACATTAATTGAAAATACCCTATACCTTATCCTTTTTGTGGTTTGACATACTGGTTAAGAGAAAAATGGGAAAAAATAATTAATAAATAGAATCTAATTATTCTATTTACTAATCTAATTTTCCAATTTCTGTACTGATTCTAGGGAGAAGACTATATTTACTATTTTATTAATTTATAAATATTCTAAATCTGATTTGAAAAGCAATAGAAAATCAAGGAATAGTCAAGCTAGAAAAGCAATGGAAAATCAAGGAATAGTCAAGTTAAAGATAATGTATGGAATCAAAACCCAGAAGAAACTTAAAAAAAACATAAAAACAAAAAAGTCGGTATGCAAAAAGATTAGATGGGGCGAATTATTCATTATTTTTAAGCAGATTGACTCATAATCCCTTCCATGCCTAGTTATATCCAGCACGTCTTTGCAAATCACTCGCTATTTTTTTCTGAATAGTTAGGAATATTTTGTTGAAATTTGCGCGGTATAAAATTCCACGGTTGATATTTAGAAACTTACTAAAAACTCAGGAATATTGATTGAAATTACAAGAATTGGGATTTGTTTTGAGAGTAGAGCTCTCAGGAAATAGAACTTTAATTATAATTGTAATTGGAACCAATGGAGGTTTGTATTGCTTTGCTTCACACCATAGTTACCAAATTCGAATTCGAATTCGATTCGGATTCGAATTCGATACGATAAAAATTAGAATGAATAATTTTCAATTCGAAAAAAATTCGATAATACACTTCTTAAAACATTTTTAAATAATATATTTTTAAAATATTTTTAGCTATCTTCTTTCTAATTCATTTTGAATTTTATATAACTTATACTATATATAATAAAAAATCTTCAGAACCAAATCCACTCAAAAAGAATTTACACTCACTTTTTCCCTCCAAACAATATACTGTTTTCAAAAACCTATATTCTTAAAAAAAAACTAATTTAGGTACTTTCATTTCTTTTTGCGCATTTCCCTCCAAACGATATACCCTTTTCAAAACCGTATATTCTTAAAAAATTCTAATTTAGGTACTTCCATTTTTTTTTGTGCATTTCCCTCCAAACTATATACTCTTTTCAAAAACCTATATTCTTTCTTTGGTTTCTAAATTTTATTAATATAAAATCCTTGTTTATTTAGAAAAATAATATTCAAATTTATTTTATAGAAAAATCAACCTCTTGTCTTTGAATAAACAAATTTTCTAATTTAAATACTTCCATTTCCTTCTCCATAAGTGGGAAAAAATCTAACCAGAAAATATATCCTTCTGTGCATTTCCCTCCAAACCATATACTCTTTTCGAAACCTATATTTTTTATTTGATTTCAAAGATTCATTAATGTAAAATCCTTCTATATTTAGAAAATTAATATTCAAATTTATTTTATAAAACAATCAACCGCTTATTTAAAAAAAAAAGAAATTTTCTAATTTAAATACTTCCATTTCATTCTCTGTGAGTGGGAAAAATCTAACCAGAAAATAAGATTCAATAACATCAATGCTCATAACTCTACAACTTACAACTTACCTTTGAGATTGAGAATTTTGATCATAACTGTTATTACTCATTTAAACTATAAAATCTAAATAACCCATAAGTTTCCTAATTTTAATGTTTTTAGCTCCATGCATGTTATAAAGCAACAATTTTTATGTTTTTAACTAGGTGCATGTTATACCCAGCCATTTCTATTTTCCTATGCGTACATGTCATACAACAGTAATGTATTAGTGTTTAACAAATGAACAATCCACTGAGTAAATTTTTTTGTCTTTCTCTATCTGCAACAATTTTTGTTTTACTTTACAACATGCCATACTGCAACAATTTTCTCTATTACTTAACGTACTGCAACAATTTTTTTGTTTTACTTTGCAGCATGCCATACTGCAACAATTTTTGATTTTATCTGCAGCATGCCATACCCAATGATCTATATTTTCTTAAGTTAATAAACCATCTGCGGCTATTAACTATGCCAGGTAATGAATAAGAGGGCACTTAATGGACACGAGAAACAAATAACTGGCTTCGCATTTTCTGATGTTTTAAATGTGTTGGTGTCCTCTGATGTTTTAAATGTGTTGGTGTCCTCTGGAGCCGATTCACGGGTAGATATTCTAATCCTTTTCGAATTAACTTATCACTTTCTTCACCATGTAAGGCTTCACATAAAATTTATTAGTCAAACCAATGTTGTGCTCACAGCTTAAGCACCTACACTACAAACCGGATCGAATTTTATCGAACTATTCGGTATTCGAATCGTACGGACGAATTTTCGTATTTTTAACGGTGATTCGATCGTATTTGGTAACTATGCTTCACACAACGAAACATAAAACAATGGAACGGATCCGATGCAACATAAAATAATGGAACGGATATGGCATCTATGGCAAGGAGACAAAGAGATTACAACCGCTGAAATGAATTAAGAAGAAACTGAGGCATCTGAGAAAGCCAAGGACACCAGAAGGAAAACGGAATAATAAAGCTGAGATGTATGGACTGGGTTTTACTTTGATAGCAGCTCTGACGAAATGTAATGTAGCTGTAATGGAGGTTTCTTTAATTCAGCTATTTTAATTCAAGAAACAGAAACGAAATGTAATGTAGCTGTAAGGGAGGTTTCTTTAATTCAGCTATTTTAATTCAAGAAACAGAAAATGAAGAGGCAGAACTACGTTTCTTTAGAGTAGCCAACAAATAAGGAAATATAATCTTTATGTTATCTGCTAAGAAAAAATAAAAAATAGAGGGAGACCCTGCGTATTGAATTGGAAGGTTGATTTTAGCTGGATTGAATTGGATCCAAATTAGTATCATTCAAGATGGAATCCAAAAAATTAGGAAAGAAACCTACCTGCAGGTGGGCTGAACCAGGTTTACTGAGCGTCGTCTTATTTCCAGGAAAATCAGTTGAATCAGTTATTCTTGATCTGAACCAGGTTTACTGGGCGTCGTGTTATTTCCAGGCGAATCACGTATTCTTCATCACTACCAGCACTTGAGTTGAACCATGTTGAGTGGGCTTCGTGTATTCCAGACAGTTTAGTGAGAACTAGGTATTCTTGATTTGTTCACAGAACAATCAAAATTAAAAAGTCAGGAAGACCCCAAAAAGGACACACCTTAAATAATACAGGGTAGGGTTAAAAGATCGAGAGCGACATAGAAAGAACAAGGTCGTGCTTATGAGATGACTTGAGACCATGAACAAAATTTACATCAACGAGCAGCAAATTAAGATTTTAATACCGGCAAATGATAGCTGTAATTTACTGAAATTAATGTCAACCCATTAGGATTTATGGTTCCAAATGGAAAATTAGTTATTAGAACCCTTACAATACTAATAATTACTATTACTATGGGTGGTTTCTGTCTACTACAATGCCAATAATTAAAACTCTTCCAATTTTCCAAAATTTGAATCTCAAAACAATTAATAAATAAAAATTATTAAACCATGAAGCAACCCCTACTCTGTAAGCATTCCTGATTGTCAATTCCATGCCAGGCGAAAACGTGTATTCTGGAGTAATCTAAAATCTAAAAGTAGTCACATCTATCTTCTGCGCCACCTTCTGCCCCAAAAATAAAATCACATAGCCAAACACTGAAAACAGAGAGCAAAAATGTGCTTCAGATTCTGCAACAAAAATAAAATTCGGAAGACAAGCAATGAAGCGCATAGGGCAAAAAAAAACAATGAAAAACATCAAAGAAATGAACGGAAAGCATCCCACCATAACAGAAACACCCCCAAAAGAAACCAGCATGCTAATCAAACAAACATCCATAAAGAAACAATTCTAGGCAATGCAGTGCAGAGTAGGGAACAACAAGAGGAGAGTGGGTACTAGGCATGTGAGAATGTGTTTATATCGTCTGCCTTTGAAACGGTTAGAAATAGCTTTTGAAACGGTTAAAAAGAAAGGAAAAAATCAAAATGATAATACAAATGGTCCAGCTCGGAAGGACATTTCGTTCAAGTGAATAGCACAAGAGAATGCAAAAGTAATTCAGGGACTCTATCAACGGCTAATTTGCAGCAACAATGCCACATAATTTCTAGCCGTTTGATGCCCACCATTTCTAGACGTTTGGAGAGATGGTGCCACCTCATTTTGAGCAGGTTGGATTAACTTCACCATTAAAAATAACGTAATATGCCAATTTCAAATAACGTAATATGTCAATTTCTAAAGAATGTAACATGCCAATTTCTCTTGGTTGACTTATTTCATAATATTTTTAGGCTTGGTTGACTTAGTTGACTTAAGTATTAATATTTAAATTGTAATTTAATTTAATAAAATCTAATATTTCTGCAATTGACCACAACATCATGAATGAATTTGAATTTCTCTAAGCAGTACTATTCAATTAACTTTGTATTTTAATTAATCATTTTTTATAATTAGTTGCATGTTGATGCTTTATGAAGATGGAATTCTAAATGTTTGTGTTTTTATTTTATGTAATGTATGTGTTTGTTTGTTTATGCTCTTGTTTGCGTATAAACTTTAGAACACGAGAAAATATTTCATTAGAATATGCCATATGGATGGTCATTTCCCAAATTGTTAGAATATGTTCTATCCATGGTCATTGCCCAGATTGTCTATTGACTTCATACAAGTCACACTTGTGATGATTTTTCAAAGTAAAAATATAATATCCAAGAACTACACTTCCAATTAATTGAATGTGTATTAAACTATATATGTTAAAATTAAGATTTAGTTTAACAAAATTTCATTTATTTTTGCAAATGACCATGGATTATTTTTGTAAGTATCATTATTGAATGCATATTTGAGAATCAAATTATTTTATAAGTATTTATAATTAGTTACAAATGGGTGTTTCATGATGATAGGATTTTAAATGTTTGTGTTTTTATTTTATGTAATGTATTTACTTGTTTGTCTTTGCTCTTGTTTGTGTTTTTATTTTATGTAATGTATTTACTTGTTTGTCTTTGCTCTTGTTTGTGTTTCTGTGTCTATGAATTCCAAAACATGCAAAAAACTTTCATTATAATATACCATATGGAAGGTGGCTAAACAAATTGTCAATAAACTTGATACAAATAACTTCTATGATGATTTCAAGAATGCATAGTATCCAATACAAGGGATACACTTCAAATGAATTGAATGCTTGCATTAACCCATCCATGTTCAATTTAATAAAATTTCACGTATTTTGATAATTGACCATGACACCATGAGTGACAAAGTTTTTTTTTTTGTCAACACCACTATACTATTCAATGTGTATATTTTTTTTCCTCACAAAAAATCTTACGTGTTGTAGATGTTGGCAATGCATTCAATCATGGAAATCAAAACTGGTGATGAGAGAGACCAAAATCTAACTTCAAAATAGTGGCAAACATGTCACCCTTTTCTCAATTTCTTCTTTTAACCTTACGCTATTCTCCCTTGTAAGGAATGGTCGTTAAAAGTGCTAGCTCGGTCCCTTCATTCATTCTTGGATCTTCCTTAACTGAATCAGAAATTTCATATACATGATGACATTTTAAGCCCCCTGTCTCCATTGCTACAAGGATCATCTCCTACCTCAGTGTGTGTGCTCAAGTTCCTAAAAATTCATCATTAACGCTCCCTTTTCTATGTTTCCTTGTGGATTTTAAGCTTCTTCATTGCTAGGAGGACCCATTTCTTCATCATCCTCTTCTTCGTTAGGTAAGTGTTGTGGAAATATCAATCCCTTGTGTTATTTTCCTATTTTTTTCTTCCTTTTAGGCGCTTTCTTGGCATCATGACATGAATTTTGTAGATGTCTCATTTTTCATCATATTCAGCATCTAAATGTTGTGTTCTAAAAATATACGAACTGTGTCGAGTAATGATTATTATGTGTTAAGATAATATGATCAGACAATCATTAGTTGATGTCTACCTTCACACATTTTTGTGATTGTGTATATTTTTTGTTCAAATATTTGTGTATGTTTCTTTATGTATCAACTTGATATTTTCCCAATGGCTTCTAGTACTTTATGGATCTAGAAATATAAGTTAGATAATGCAATCTAACCAAAACGAACATTCTAGATACTACCATTGTACTTGCATCGAAATCTGGGAAAAAAGGGGTGACAAAAAGTGTCGCAGAGCCCCAGAACCATGGAACCTTTTGCAATATATATTCATAACCCTCTCACGATGAAAATTTTACTATGAAAAATACCCTGGAGTAAAGTTGAATCTCAGAATTTATTGTCCAATTTATGAATATCTAATGGAAGAGATCCATTAGTTTTGGCCAAAAGTTGTTGAATCTGCATAATAGTGCTTGAGATTCATATTTTTTGCATATATTATTGTGTTTTGCATGGATTCATAGGCTACCATAGTTCCCAAATCTGGAGCCCGCACTTAACAGTCATTAATATATTCAGTTGAATCAAGGGATAAGTGTGATATTACAAAGAGTGAGAGGGATTGTCGTGGTAGTATTGAATTCATAAGCAATGGAAAAATGACCAAACACACCCACTATGATGGACAAAAATTTTGATTCAGAAAAATACGAAGTAGACTCTCCATATCTAACGCTACTCCTTAATTTCGACAACCTATTGTGCTCGGGGGATTGAGAATTTCCAGATCCGGGATATTTAACAATAGATCTATGAAATGAGGCATTCAAGGTGGAATATACACTTCGATAGCTAGATTTTTGCCTTCAAATCTGACCATTATTTCTCTTCTGACTAAGAGAAGACATGGATAAGATCTATGCTCTAGAGTCGCCTTAATCCTTCACAGATCCATTTCCCACTTGTGAGCGTGATGCCCTTTGCTTCCTTCTATGCCATCGCGTATGTAAGGGGTGAGAAAATACTTTGTGTCTATGATATGGTAAATGATATTGTCGATAGCCCAGATTCTCTGTCTTCAACCCTACACAGGAGACCAAAACTAGTATTCAAACCATTAAAAAGATCCATTATCAGACCCGTGTGTAGTGAGATCATTCCCTAGAAATGACACAGAAGATTGATCCAATGTTTGAAGGAACTTGACTGCATAAGGAAAGCGGAAAGACTGAGAAACCCTAGCCATCACACCGATCTCGTCCTCTTGACATAGTTACCCTATCAACCTTTAATTTGATTTCTTAATTAATATATTCTTATCTTACATTATAATCAATTTTTTATTTAATTTAATAAATGTAAGATCATAATTAGTATATTAGTTAATTAATTGTTTATGGTACAAAATGGGTGGAGTTTATAACTTGTTGAATTTATTTAGTATAAAATCAAAATTTCACAAATATTTTTAGTCAATAAACTATATAGATATAAATGACCGTGACAGTAACACAAGAAACAATGTCTGTGGGTTTTCCCTATAAGAATCATCGCCAATTCTTATATGATTGAAAATCACAAGTTTTCATGATTTCTTTTAATCAATATATATTTTTCAACAATACAAATAATCACAACATCAAAGGTGACTATGACCATGGATTCTTTTGTAACCCAAATCATTCAATGTAAAATTAAAAAGATTGCAAATGGCCCTCATCTTTATGATAAATACAAAGAAAATAAAAATAAAATTTACAAATTGATGTTTTATGATGATAGAATTTTAAATGTATGTGGTTTTACTTTGAGCTATGTATTTATTTGTTGTGCTTTTGTTTGTGTGTGGTTGTTTGTTGTGTATAATATTTTTACACATATGTAATGTCATAAAATACTTTTATAATGAGCATAATTTGTATATTAACTTATATATCTTTAAATTGCTGTTTAATTTAATTGATATGATTTTTATAATTAGTTACAGGTTATGTTTTATGATGAATTTTAAATGTTTGTGTTTTCATTTTATGCAATGTATTCCTTTATTTATTTATGATGTTGTTTGTGTATAATTTTAGCACACAAGAAAGGAAGGTCATTGCCCAAATTCTCTATTGACATAATACAAATCACCTTTATGATGATTTTACACACATAAAATATAATATGCAAGAATTACAGTTCCAATTAATTAAATGTGTATTAAACTATATCTGTTCAAATTACGATTTAGTTTAACGAAATTCCATTTATTTTTACAAATGGCCATAACATCATGAATGGCTATGGATTTTTTTGTAAGTATCAGTATTCAATACATCTTTGAGAATCAAATTATTTTATAAATATGTTTAATCAATATCTATAAGTAGTTACAAATCCATGTTTTATGATGGTACAATTTTAAATATTTGTGTTTTTATTTTATGTAACGTACTCGTTTGTTTGTTTGTGTGTGTATCTCTATAAATTTGTGAACATAGAAAAAAATATTAGAATAACTTTATACAAATAATTTATATGATTATTTTAGGCATGCATAGTATCGAATGCAAGAATTACACTTCAAATGAATTGATTGCTTTCATAACTTATCTATCTTAAATTTAATAAGAGTTCATTTATTTTGGTAAATGAACATGACATCATGAATGACAATGTATTATTTTTTGTAACCACCACTCTTCAATGTGCATATTTGAAAATCAAAATTATTAATTCATATATTCTTATAATTAATTACGATTTTATGTTTTATGAAATAATTTGAAATTTTTGTGATTCTATTTTTTTTGTGTATGTGGTTGTGTTTTGCATATTTTATAAGTATTTTTAATCAATATATATTTAGAATTAGTGAAAAAGCCATGTTTTATGATGGAAAAAGGAATTGTGTTGGCATATTCATGGTATATTGAAATATCAATGTTAAGATTTCTGAACCCATGATATGTTAGAATTATTCATTAAATAGTGGTGTTTTACAAAAAGGAATACATTGTCATTGAGGATGTCATGGGTCATTTTAGCAAAATTAAGTGAAACTTTTATTAAATTTTTAAAGATAAGATACTTATGCAAGGAATTCAATTCATTTGAAGTGTAATTCTTGGCATTGGATATATGCATGCTTAAAATCAACATAGAAGTATTTGTATAAAGTTACTAATAGTTTTTTTTGTTGACGAATTATTAGAGATACAGCACAAACAATCAAATGATTACTTAAAGTAAAAACACAAATATTTAAAATGCTACCATCATAAAACATGGATTTGTAACTAATTATCAATATATACTGATTAAAAATCCTTATAAAATAATTTGATTCTCAATGATGGATTGAATAATGATATTTACAAAAAAAACCTATATCCATTCATGATGTTATGGTCATTTGCAAAAATAAATTGAATTTTATTAAACTGAATGCTAATTTAAACATAGCCACCACTCTATAACCATCACTCTATCGAAAAATTCTATAACCATCACTCTATTAAAAAGTAAAAATTAAATACTAAAAAAATCAAATTACAAATATATATATTTAGGTACATTAATATAAAAATTAATGATAAACATAGTGGGAATACATAATTTACCAAACTTAAAATACCATTATAAACTAAATTTTGTGAAAACATATTTTTGATTCATTAATTGTGTTATGTTGAAATGTCGTGTATACCTTATATTAGGATTTCTATAATTTTAATAATTATCAATAACCAATATGTTGATGCTAGAGATTTAATAATCAATAATTACTATTTTTAATATTATTCATGAATAAAATGTTGAAATTTATTTAAAATTTAGTTATGATCTCTTCCTTCTCAATTTAAAGAAAGAATATATTTCATAACTAATTTAAAATATCCCCTATTATATATATCATTTTGACTATAAAATGATTTATTGGTTTTATTATAGCTATTGTGACCATATAGTTAAATGGATTGAAAATTTCTATAGCGATCGCCCTTTGATGAGAATAAAAACACTAACCCCATTATACATATTGCATTAACCAGATTAAAAAATTCATAAAATCTAAATATATTATTATTATATTATTGGAGTTATATAATATATAATAATATGTTTATCCATGTAGATTCACATACACATAAAAGGAATGCCTTATTTTGTATTGGAGTGACTTTAAATTAATCAGGTAGAGAACGTTAGGGATGGTTTTGAGATAAGTAGAGTCTAACCTCAGTAACATAGATGAAATCCTTCAATTTGATGCTCTATTGTAAAGGAATAACATTAGTACTGTACATGTATTCTTGTATAAAGAAAAAATATATGGAAATGAAAATCGAGTTATTGTTTAATCATAGAATGAAAGCTATAAGAACATTGAACAATATTGGAAGGAACTCCATGTATGAAGGGTAGTTAATTTTGAAACAATTGAGAAAAATAGAAGTTACGTTGAAATCCTTTAAGGGGATCGTAACCAACATGTGATACATCGCGACCAGTGTGTATATATTTTATTATATTTACATATATTTTAATATTTTTACTAAAATATATTTATTAATGTGTGAATAACCATCAAAAAAATAAATTTTATTGTAATAATATTATTCTCTTCCAAATCACCTGGAAGGTCTCCTCTATATGTCAGATTCATTAAAGGGGGATTTCAACGAGTTTAGTGAAACATTAATATGTGTATAATGGTTTCGTTATATTTTTAAAATTATTTTTTAAATTATACTTATAAAGAAATAAATGGGAATGTATTGGATATTTGCATAATATCAGTGAAAGTCATTGCCATTGAATTCAACAATGCCTTATATTTCAATACAAAGCCTCAACATTTAACTTAGAATCTATGAGACAAAATGAAATAAAAAAGAAAACAAAAACAAAATTAATATTAAAAAAATTAAATATTACAGATATATATATTTATGTATTTACTACAGAATATTAGTGGGATTAAAAAAATACATGAATTTAACAAATTTAAAATAACATATAACTAAATTTGGTGAAAAACATATTTAACTGATTTCTAATTTTGTTATTTTTTGATAGCGTGTGTATACCTATAATAGGATTTCTAGAATTTTAATTTATTATCAATATCAATAAGGTTGATGCTAGACGATTCAATATCATTAATTAATATTTCTAATATTAGTCATGAATAAAAGGTTGATATTTATTTAAAAAATTAGTATTATCTCTATTCCTTCTCAATTTAATTAAAAAAATAATTTCAAAAGTAATTTAAAATATACTATATATATAATATTTTTACTATAAAGTGACTTATTGGTTTTATTATAGCCATTGTGACTATATAGTTATATGGATTGGAAAATTTCTATAGCTATCACTCTACGACAAGAATCAAAACACCAACCGATACTTATTACATTAAAAAAATCATAAAAGTTAACCAAACTATGTTGTTGTTGTTGTTGTTGTTGTTGTTGTTGTTGTTGTTGTTGTTGTTGTTCGAGTTATATATTATATAAAAATATGTTTATCCCTGTAGTTTCACACACACTATTATTATGGAAATCCTTTAATTGGAAATAGTTCTTTTGAAACTAATTAATTTGAGATAATTTAGATAATAGAGTAAACCTAACTTGGATCTAAATATTATCATTGATATATCAATATTACCATGTATATTCCATTGGTTCAAAAATCTTATCATTTATATGTTAATATTACCATGAATATTCCAACACATTCCGTGGGGTTTAAATATCTACGATCAACCTAATAATTAAATTATAACTATGGAAGATCTATTCTTACAAATAGCATAATTATAGGCATATATATTTTGGAATTTACTTTATATTTAAGTTAAAAATAAAATATTAACATTAAACTAACACAAAGTAGGGAAGTCACATAAATTAAAAGGCGGAAGTACAAATAAATTTAAATCCATGATAACCATGAGAATGGTTACTCCTTTACTCCTATCACTTTTCATACATTTAAAAAAACATATACATTAACTAAATTATAACTTTATTACAAATTATATTGTCATTATTTATAAAAATATTTTTTTGTATGCATATTTCAACAACAACAAAAAATATTAGTGGAAAGTTTTAGTTGTTAAATATGTCAATATTACTATGAATGTTCCAACAAATTCCATCGGGTTTAAATATATGACATCAACTTAATAATTAAATTATAACTATGGGATATCTATTCTTCCAATCAGCATATTTATAGGCATATCTAGTTTGGAATTTATTTTCAATTTAAGTTGAAAAAAATTATTAACATTAAATTAAAAAACTAGGGATGTCATATAAATAAAATCCAATCCATGCTAATCATCAAAAGAGTACTCCATTATACCTATCACATTTCCTAGATTAAAAGAAACATATAAATTAACTAAATTATAAATTTATTACAAGTTATATTATGATTATTTATAATAATATTTGTTTGCATGCATATTTCAACAAAAAATAATCTTAGTGGAAACTTTTAGCAGTGAAATTTAGCCCTTGGATGAAATTAAAGGGTTTCAAATTTTGACTGGAATACTTTTTTATATCATAGTGAATTATTAATAGTAGCCCCAAAAACATTTTATAAGAAGATGAAGTATGGAGGTTGCCATTGCCTTATTTTAAGGGAGACATGTAAAAAATAAAATATCTCCTAAAATTAGGAGCTACTAATTTCCATTTACCCCAATTTTCAAGGACAAGGATTTATGGTAGCAATTTCTCCCTTCTCATTTGGTTTTAGATGGGCTCTTTACTTCCCCTTGGATGAAATTTAACCGTTTCAAATTTTGATTGGAATAGTTTTTTGTATCATAGTGAATTATTAATAGTAGCCCAAAGATCATTTTATAATAAAATTAGGCATAGAGCACCGCATTGCCTTCTTTTAAGGGAGACCTAGAAAAATAAAACAACTCCTGAAATTAGGAGCTACTAGTTTCCATTTACCCCAATTTTCAAGGACAATGATTTATGGTAGCCATTTCTCTCTTCTCATTTGGTTTAAAATGAGCTCTTTATTTTAGTGGCCCTTATATCATGGTATTGAGATTAATTTGCTGAGAACCATGCACATTTAAGTATTTAATAATATTCTTTCCCTTTTTAAGTTTTCATACTAGGCTTGTGTATTTTCTTTACATTCCAATACCTCAAGTATTCTTTCATTTCTCTCTTGAATTTTTTTGTTTAATTTTTGGGAAATATAATAATTTTTTGTTTGGAAAATCCCCAAAATTTGGCCTTGGGATTTCAAAATTACACTTGGGTTATTACAATTTTTGTATCTAATGGTTGGACAAAAATATCATTTAATTTTTAATTTGTGGCAGCCATGCGGGTGGGGTTGTCTTTAAGTTCATTGAATCAACCTCCAATATTTTTCATTTTTTTATTGAAATCTAAACTTTTCTACAACACCTTTCTCTTGTATATTACTCCTTGGAATTCATTTATAGTCTTAGTTAATGCATATAAAATTTTAGGGGAGATTTTTTTTTCAGAAAATTGAAATTTGAGGGCTCAAAACTTTGGGGATTGATTTTCTATATCGAAATAGTGACTAAGGATGATTATCCAAAATATTAAGTTAAATTTTATATTTTTTACACCATTAGGTCCTAATAAAATAAAAATTAAATTCATAAAAATGACCAAACACTCAATTAACCTTGATGTTTAGAGTCCATAATTTTTGTTAGTGATTTGCCTTAATTTCTCAAATAAGGTTGTTATTTAAACTAATTTCCTTGCACCTCATAAAATTAGGGTTTTATGGAAATGGTTTCACACATGTGTTTCGATCATGGAACTATTTTTCAATATCCCATAGAATTTCAATTTCTCCTCCTTCCAGTTTTGTAGGAAAAATTCACCCACGACATCCTCCATAGAAATTCATGGTTTTATGTTTCTTTATGTACTAAACATAGCTTCAATAAACTTTATATCCATAATTGTTCCATTAATTACATGGTTTCTAAAAGATTATAATATTGATTAATCAATTCTCATTCTAGTGCACCCAATTGAGGAGGAGAAGATCACGTTGATACTCGAGAAGATTTTGTTCATTATATATATATATAT